>VXBI01003337.1:1523049-1588088 GCA_013397375.1 Toxostoma redivivum | reverse complement strand
TATCTTTTTGCCACACTTCCCAGGACCCATTTCCAGAGACTGTGATGGTTAGCCCCCCTCATCCTTCCTT
Organism: Toxostoma redivivum; assembly: GCA_013397375.1. NCBI lineage: Eukaryota > Metazoa > Chordata > Aves > Passeriformes > Mimidae > Toxostoma > Toxostoma redivivum. The sequence goes on along the minus strand of VXBI01003337.1, from coordinate 1,588,018 downwards.
GGTCGATAACAGGATCATGTGACACGGATCCCAAATGCCTGGCTTCAGTGCCATCCAGAATTGTAGCTTCACCTGCAGCATCCCAAAGACGGACTCGCCAANGTAGCCTCACCTGCAGCATCCCAAAGACGGACTAGCCAAATAATTATAGATTCATCAGGTCGTCGGGTGTAATCTTTTCTTAGGCCACAAAGGTCTTTCAGGGATAAGGACTCAATAGCCCTTTCAGGGGAAAGCACTTCTGATCTTGTGTCAGTTGCTGTGATTTCTGATTTTTTATAAGGAGCTCGCTTTGAAGGTCCTCCCCCTGGGTCATCATCGTTCACTGGCCGATCAGTTTTGCAGTTGTGCTTCCTTCCTGCAGCAACTGCTATTGGCTTAGGCTCACTGTCTGGTTTAACTACAACCTGAGCAGCTGGGGTGTTGGCTGCAGCCTGAGTGACAGGGGTATTGGCTGATTTATCTCCCTGCACCCCTGTCTCTCTCTGCTGCCCTATGTTATCTAGTAACGTGCGATAAGCATATGCCAGGGCCAAGCTTACTGCAATGATCTTTTTCTCCTTAGAGTCATCATGGCACTTCTCTTTCAGGTGTTTCCCCACCTCAGCTGGGTTCTGAATTTGGTCACACAGAAAGTCCCAGACTACAGGGTCAGAAAATTCCTTCAGGATTTGGCCATATCCTCCCATTCTCCACACCACTCAGGATTTTCCGGGTCTGCTCCTCCATCAGGGGTCTCATCAGCCCCTCTTGAAATCTCAGCCCTCATTCTAGAGAAGCTGAAGACTGTATAGAGGAAGTTTACCAGATTAAATACCAGGAAGGTGGTCTCTTTAACATTCAGGGGAAACTGAACATTCTCCAAAAGTGATGTAACAGATTCAAAGGAGAAGAAAATTAAAGGCTGAAAAGCCTCATCCCCTATTCCTCCTCTAACAAACTGGGTGCATAACCATAACCATGAACCATATATACCTTGAACGGACTCAAATACCCTTATAAACTTTCTATAAATCATTATCATCAAACCCAGCACAATAGCTATTCTAATCCATGCCCCCCTAATGAAGAAACTTTGTGTTAGGGACATTACTGAAGCTTGTTCTGGATAAGAAAATAAACGTAGGGACCATAAAGTTATTACAACCTCAAAAAAGCCTAGGGACAAGAGACACATGAAGGCCTCCACCCCCAGGGACATTGTGAATTCAAACAACATGGTTACTGACTGCTTTGTCCCAATACAGAGTAAATACAACCAAAATGAAATCAGTACAGGTTTTTTCCACTTTCTCAAGCCACGTGTTGGGCACCAAAAATGAGTATTTGTCCTGGTTTATGGCAAACTTGGGAGAAAAATTCCAAAAGGCCCCCCCCAGGAAGCAAACCCAAGCTCCCCTCCCCCAACCGGTTCGGGAAGAAATTTCCTCAGAGAAAAGTGAAAAAAATGTGTTTATTCAACAGGCAAAGCACTGCCCAGCACAAAAATTAACAATATCAAACAACAAAACCTCTGACTGCTCTGAAGAGATGACAAATTCAGAAAGTCTCTCTCCTGTGGGTGGTAGTTTGGCTCAGTCTGTTCTCAGTCCCTCTGGTGCTGGAAAATGCCGCTGCCCAGTCCAGACCCCAGTGGGCTGCAGGTGCAAGCTCCTGTTGTTCCCCTGGGTCCCCAGTCCAGAGCAGGTTCAAATAATGCCAAGAAAAAGAAAAAAAACCAAAAACTTTCCAGGGAACTTCTCTGCTTCAGTTAGTCAAAAACTAATTAAAAGCAAAGGAGAGGTCTCTCCTCTGTCCACCACGGTGACACAGTCCAGGAGACAAGACGATGAACTCCTATCTCTGTGTTTTGAAAACAACCACCTCAGACATTCCACCGCTTCTCCTCCCCCCTCCTTCACTCTCAAATCCAGCCTTAAAGGTATAGAACTTATTTCTGGGCTAAACAGACAAGTGGAGATACAATTCAACATGACAAAGTCACCCCACGAAAACTACATTTTACAAAATTCACTTTTTATTTCATGTAATTAGTATAATATTTATACCACGGTAAATTTAGTGCCATATCATTATAAAAAATCAGGTTTTAAGTTGATTTTATCAAGATTATGATAAAGCAGTATAAAAGAGGAAAAAATATTAATTTGTCTAATATGTAGTGGAAATTTATGCAGTCACAAGCTGTCTGTAATAAATGTTAATTGATTAGAATTTATACTTTTGGTGCTCTTCCCAGAGAATCCAAGCTATTAATCTGACTTGAACACAGCCAGAATACTGTAACAATTTTTAGTCACTAAAAGCCTTAAGGCGAATTCAACTCTGTTGGAATAAATGTAATAGATTTATCCACCTTGAAGCAGGGATCAAGGCAGAGAGGGGAAGGAAACAAAACAAAAGAAAACATTAAAAAATATTGTTTATACTTAATAAATTTTAATAAAAGTCTGATTAGAATGTATATTGTGTACTGTATATTGTGTGCTGCTAGTGTAGAGCTGGATGCAACACTTCAGTATAGGGGTGTATAAAGCAAATGGCTACCTGTGATAACTATTGAACATTTTACTATAAGTAGTACTCATATATAGTAATGCAGATTATTTTAAACCCTATTGAGCCAATATCATGTATCCAAATGTTCTCCTTGGTTTGCAGTCCTTGGTATCTATAGTAGGCTGCAGATAGCTGAAATAACAATCTGCCTAGCTCTGATCTCACACATTTTCTTTTTCATACACAATTGTAGAAGATCATTGGTGATCATGGAATCAACTCAGAGTCATATATATATATATCTCAGAGTTCTTCCTTCTCAGTGATAATTGTCTCTCCTCTTTAATGGCTTTAATGTATTTTTACTGCAGTACCTTTGTCTAATCTAACTTTTTATGTCTAAAGGTTCTCAAAGTTTAAAAATGCAAACAAATATTAACACTAATACTTACATACCAGTAATCAGAATTTATCGAAAGGCTTGTGTTGGGTTTTTGTTTGATTGTTTGTTGGTTTGTTGGTTGGCTTACTGGTTTTTTTTTAATTATTATTTTTATAAAGGTTTCCACTCTGAAAAAACATGATCAATTGCATATGAACATGATCAACCTACTACATAGTGAAACTAAATGTTACCTTTACCTTTTTTAGTTTTGTACATGTGGATTTATGCAAGCGATTATCATTTTATCTAGCTCACACATTTTTTTTTAAACGTAAATGAAAAGTACAATACCTCAATGCACATTAGGCAGCCTGGTCTCTTCTCCTTTGCTCACAGATTTTCAAACAGTAAGTTCAGACCTTCATTTGATACCAACACTCAGCAAAAATCTACTTTCATTATCCATACAAAGAAAGAGGATGGGTTATTCTTTCCCAAAAACCTGTGAAATTGATACAGAAGGAAGAGCACAAGTCTAAGAAAGTATTCAAGGATGAGGTGCCATTTCCCAGAGGAAATGGTGATGTGCAGCAGCAGTCCCCAGGTACCTGCTGTGAGGTGTTGAGAGGTGCTGGCTCCAGCCACAGCAGTCGGCAACTAAATACTTCCTGTCAAGCATGAAGTGAGCAAGACATCCCCAGAGGGGAAAATGAAAGAAAAAAAAGAAGCTTGTTGGTTTTGTTGGCAGGAAACAGCTGAAAAACTAGCCTTCTGTTCCTCAGTCTGACCACTTTAGTTGGAAAGTAGTGGGAGGTTAATTCCCTTCTTATTCTGAAAATTTTCTCATACATCTCTTTTACATCACAAAATAATGAGTTAATTTGCTCCATATGTGCTCTTTGGGATGTAGTCGTCAGGGTGAAAGGCAATTTAGGGGGCTGTTGGTATTGTTCTACTCAGTAGAGAGAAATGAGAGAATAATTTGAAGAAGAGACAGAGACAGAAAGAGATGAAAAGCATGAGCTTAACTAACCAAGACAATGAGAGCATTTTCTTTTGAGAGGCAGGAGTTGGCACTCCCTACAACTCAAGGTCTGACCCATCACAACTGTTCCCAGGATAGCAGAGGTGGCCAACAGCAGCATACACAGTCAGTAACTGCCTGAGCTCCCCTCAAAGTTTCAGGGGACCCAGGAAAGGCATCCAGGTCTTCTGCAGTCTACCATAAAAGTGTAATGAGTCTTTTCCTATTTGAAAGTCTAAATTAAGTTATTGAGATTTCATCTCAATATAGGCTTCAAGAAATACATTGCTCGCATTAACCAGATAAATTTAAAGGCTAGGTGCTGATAGAGAAATTTTGAAATTAAACAGAAGAATGAAATTAAAAACAAATCAAATACACGGACATATAAGCCTTTAACTGAGTAGACAGACTTCAAATTTTTATAACCCAGACAGGTATTCTTTTACCTGTTTAACTTGCCTGATAAATTTTAGGTATTGTCTCATACACTGGAGGCCTGTTGTTTCTGATGTGTGAATGGGCTATCTCTGCTTCTAACATGTGTTGTCCTATTAGTAGAGATCACATATACCTATGTTATTCCAAAGAAAATGCTAAATTGTGACAATTTTTTATCAATTTTCTTATGATTCCAGTCTATTGATTAATTATATAAAGGCCCATGTTGAGCACAGTTATGCATATTCATGACAATTAGAATGTTTTAAAAGAAACTGGAAAAACACGTCACAGTGAGGTTGCCCACAGAATCATTAAACATGAATCATCCTTGGGTGCCTACTCAAATTTAATTAGTGGAATGTAATTAGCATCTAATTATAATATCCCATATGAAAAATCTTGGCTGCCTTTTGCCATATTTTAGCCAAAATGTGACAGGAAACACTGCAAGTCGTAAGACGCTCTTTTGGCCAAAGAAAGAATTCAAAAATATGCTTGCTTATTTTCTTGGATTTAACGCTTACTGTTTTCATGTTATTATCTGAGGAATCATTGGGTGGTAGCAAGAATCCAAAGTGGTTAAATAAATAACTACCAGAATAATGTATTAAGTACAACCCTAGCAACAAGAGTGACATAAAGTCAGGACCACCCTATAGGTGTCTCTGTGGAGCCAAACCCGCAGTGGTGTACGACTGCTTGGGTACTGGAAACCCTTTCTGTGACAGAAATAGCTTAATGACCTGTGCAAAATATAATAATAAAATCAATACAGTGAGTGCCAAAGTATTTAAAATATTAATATTATTTATCAATGGATTTGGGCAATTTTATCTAATAAACTGACAGTGCCGTTGATTTCACCCCTTGTTCAGATGGAATGAAAGAATTAAAAATTACTTTGAAGGTAGATTAAAAGAAATAGGAAAGGTGAGAAAATAAACAGAGACATGATAGATAAGAACAGAGAAAAAGAAATTACATTTTAAAAATTACTCATTTTATTGTTTCCATTAAACTGGAATCTTAAAGAGCATAGTTTAATAAATGCTCCATGCATGATATATGAGAAAACAAAGAACATCCTAATAAAATGAATCATTGTATTCTAAGATGATGAAGAATTGTTATCAGTTTTGAGTGACAAGGTTTTAGCAGCAGGAGAGCTACATGTGTGGCTTCTGCAAGAAGCTGCTAGACGCTTCCTTCATGTCCAGCCGAGCAATGCCACCCAGCTCCCAGTGGGATCTGCCACAAGCCAAGGTTAAGCCCAGCAGCAATGGTGATATGCCTCTGGGACAGCAAATTTAAAAATTGAAAAAACTTATTGTGCAGAAGCAAGTACGGTCAGAGAAGAGATAAGTGAGAAAGTATGAGAGAAGCAGCATTGCAAACACCAAGGTCAGTGCAGGAGAAGGACAGGAAGGAGGCGCTCCCAGTACTGGAGCTGAGATTTTCCCACAGCCCATGATCCCAACCATGGTGAGGCAGGACGTGCCCTTGGAGATCCCCAGGAGAACCAATAGCCACTTGAAGCCTCTGAAGGACCCCACACTGGTGCAGGTGCATGCCTGAAGGAGGTTGTGACCCTGTGGGAAGCCCATGCTGGGGCAAGGTCCTTAAAGGACCAGTGGACCTGTGGAGAGAGAAGCCTATGCCCAAGGAGGTTTGCTGAGAGGACTTGTGGTCATGTGGGGAGCCCACAGTCCAAAGGACTGCTTCCCATGGAAGGGACCCAAGCTGGGACAGTTCATGAAGAACTACAGCTACTCACATTAGAGAAGACTGTAGAGGACTGCCTCCTGTGAGAGACCCCATACAAGAGCAGGGGAAGGGTGTAAGGGGCTCTCTTCCTGAGGAGGAAGGAGGGACAGAGACAGTGTGGCCCCCTCTCTTTGATGAAGGGAGGATGTTGAGAATCTAGAATAGAGCTAATCTGGTGTCATAGTTTTGATTTGCTAATTTAAATATACTCATTTTCTGTTGTGAGACAGTACTAGGAGCAGAAGTAAGGCAGGCCTAAAACTTAAAAGAGTATAAAAAGAAATTTATGAACTGCACAAAGAAGGAAAAAAAAACAAATTCAGGATAATATTTTCAGACCATTCTTTTCTTCCCTTTCCGAACCTTTACAACAACAAAACAAACATACAAAAAACTACTTTAGTCAGTTCTCAAGTGAAATAGTCCTTTTTTTCTGTTTTCTTTGGAGAGAGAAGTTTCCTTTTGTCAGACTATAGGGATTTTTCTACAAGGAGGGAGAAAACAGTTCTTTTGTGGTTTTATTTTCACTATTTGCATCTACCTGGGAACTTGCAATTGTGGCACTTCTCCTAACTTCACAGCCTTCCTAGAGCTGTGTATGTGGGCTATGTCAGATTTATGGGGTATTATTTTTAAGAATTAAATGTTTTAAATCAAAGGTTCTCTTTATTTCTTTTCTCTTTGTTCATGCTTCATCTTTAGAAAACCAAGATGCCCTTTTTTCCTTGGGGCAAAGATTCTTAACACAGGTACTTTAGTTAAATGATCTATCAAATGGAATACTCCAACCCCCATGTTTTTTTTTCCCCACAGTTTATAGGAATTTTCAGTGTGATATTAGTCCATTCCTACAACTTTACAAAAAGATTTTCAGCCAACTTTCACAGCATCTTCTCATTTTCCTTTAATCTAAAAAACGTAGCTTTTGCTTCACTGACTTCAGGGTAACTCCTTTTTCCCTTCTCATATTTAAAAGAAAGCCAGAGGTTTTGCAAATCTTATCTGAGCATAAAGAGTTAAAGTTTTACGCAGTTATAAAAGTTGGGCCAGGCCTGGGCCTGCGGGGTGAGGAGTGGCTGAAATCTTAATCAGTTTTTTCTGGAACTCAGTTGCACCAATCACACTGTCCATGGCCACCCCTGCTTCCCAGACAGGGCCAGCTGCCTCCCCCCAGGCCGTGCTGGGTGAGGGGTGGCTGAGATCTCAATCAGCCTTTCTGGGGCTTGGCTGCAGCCCCACACTGGCCATGGCCACCCCTGCTCCCCAAACAGGGCCCGGCTGCCTCCCCCCAAGCTGTGCTGGGTGAGGGGTGGCTGAGATCTCAATCAGCCTTTCTGGGGCTCAGCTGCAGCCCCACACTGCCCATGGCCACCCCTGCTCCCCAGACAGGGCCCGGCCGCCTCTCCCACGGGCCATGAGGGCGGCCGGGCCTCTCTGAAGCTGCTCCGAGCCAGCAGCAGGGGGCCAGGCCTCCCAGAGCCACAGGCCCACGGGGGGGGAAGCAGGGCTAAGGTCTTATCAACGAGCCTTTCCTCCCCCTGGCTATCGGGGAAAGAAGCTGGGCTAAGGTCTTATCAATGAGCCTTTTCTCCCCCTGGCCATCGAGTCCCTTGGTTTGTACACGGGGCCCAGCGGCCTCCCGAGCCCCACTGCCCACATGGGAGGGAGCCCGGGCCGAGCTGGTATTACCTGACCAGCCATTGGAAATAAAAGAGAACTTTTTTTCTGGGTAACCTTCTTCAAAATGTGTGTTCACAGAGCAAGCTAACTTTCTCTAATTGGCTGTTGAGGCTGTTAATAACTAAACCAGCCTTTAATTGGTTTCAATCAACTTACAGAGGAAGCTCCCATGGGGAGAACTTCTCTCCGAGTTTCTTCTTTCTAGGTGAACCCAGCACAACTGGGAAAAAAGAAAGGGTAGGCAGAAGGTGTTTTCAAGACTTGGATTTACTTCTCTTTATCTTACTCTAACTTGAGTTATTATAACTTAAAGTAATTTATTCAATTTGAGTCTGCTTTGGCTGTGACAGTAAAGGGTTAGTGATCTCTCCCTGTCCTTATCCCAACTCAAAAGTGTTTTGTTACATTTTCTCTCCCATGTCCACTTGAGGAGGGGAGTGATACAGTGGCTTTGGTGGGCACTTGGTGTCCAGACATGTAAACCTGTGGATGCAGAACACCCCACAACAAAAGAGTTTATCCCTTGCCCCTGGAAGGAAAGCCTTTAGGCAGCCTTTCCTTGTCCTGTGAAGTACGGTTTTGCTCCCGGCATGCTAATTCGTTGTATCCCATTGGCCCTTCCCTCCTTGTACCACCCCTGAACCCTCAGACCATTTGCTGTTGCTGTACCCCTGCCCCTCTGACTATCCTATATCAACCCTGCTCCCCCTGTGCTCGGGGAGCCATATCATCTCTGGAACCTTCGGGAAGGAATAAACTCCGCCTCGAATTATGTAACACGTGGCTCCCGTCCATTTCTCCACCGTCGGTATAAGCGAGGCTTGCACACGGGAATCTCCGAGAGCGGAGACGTGCCTGGTTCCACCAGGACACCTTTCGGACGCTTCTCTGGAAGATCGCGGCAGCCGCGCGAGCCGCCCCCCCCCGCGCCGCCGGCGCCGCCGCTCCGCAGCCGCGATATAAACCTACTATAACCACCATTCCATTCACATGAAAACGAAAACATTTCCCCACAAATATTAATTGTATGTATGCTTAGTTTCCCTGGAATCTGGTTTAAGGCTTTGATGTTGAGTTCTCATTGCTGGCAGATTGAGGAGTTTGTCTGTTTATTTGTGGGGAGTAGCTGCTTTCATTTGTTAAAAGTAGCAACACTGAAAAAATATGAGATCACAGTAACAACATTTAGATTTAAATTAAATAGTTACAATGAAGTGAACATAATTCATACTTTATATAGTTATAAATGGTGTAGTTTGGGAAAATGATTTTTTTTCATAAATTTATGAACCAGCATAAATCTGAAGTTTATACATCAATATCTTAAGTCTCTGAATGAAAGAGACTTCTTCTGTTAAAGGAGATTTAACAGAATTAGGACCAAATCTCATGTAGTCTTTCATTGATTACAATTATAATATAAAAAAAAATTATTTGCTTATGAGTTATAGCATGGTACTGGTAATTTTGGGAAGCAGTATAAATATGTATGTTTTGTATATTTTGTATTTTCCAATGGAAAAAAAGAACACTTGTTATGAAAAGAAAGCCACACTGACTTCTTTGTTATGTTTTAAATTGATTATATTTAGCTACATTTAATTTGCATAGTTAAAACACTTTTGCTTATTATGATAATGAATAACAAAAGACTGTAACATACTTCAGTTATATTGCGTACATGCAATTAAATCAACCTTTAGTTGTGTATTTCAGTTCAGATTAAAGCTATTTGTTTTCAGAAGGAATAGTTGTCTGTTTGTCTGCTAGTAAGCTTTGCAAGCTGTGAAAATTTTAGAAAACATTTCCTTGTTTTCCAAATTTTTTTTCAGATTGCTCCTTTTTTTTTTCCTTTTTAGCTGATATCTTTCTAAATTACCAAGAGGGCATAAAATAAATAGCTCTGAGTACATCTTTAAGATTATTAGTCATGATCAACTATTCTATATCCTCACTCAGAAGTAGAGATAAGGAACAGGACAAAAGGTATCAGAAAAACATGATGCTCTTACAGGTATAGTATGGATACTATTAATGATATATGGCTATTTTCTATGTAACCGTATGGTTGTAAAGGTCTGATCTGAGAAAACTCTCACATGGTATATGGAAAATGAAGAAAATTACTTTCCTCGATTCACCGTATCCCTGCTGATTATAAAATATTTGTTTTACTTTGTTTACTGGAACTTATATTCAAATATAGCAACTGTCATGGCCTTTGAGGCCTAAAAATCTATGCAAACCAGAGCAGTGGAAGCAGAATTTCAATGTAATTTTAAGATTTATTGGAACTCTACTACTCTGTGTTTTACTGACAATCCAGTGAGGAAATTAACTCTTTTCTTAGTTTTCTGACCAGTGCTTCAATTTCAAATCTGTGTTTGCCAGACTTGAAAGTCTTTTTGGACATGCCTTAACATCTTGATGAAGATTGTGATGTAATTTCTTCAGGCATGGCCAAATTAAGTCTGGGGTGGTTCCTCTCCAAAAGTGCATACAGGATCAAGCCTGATGATTACAGACACTGAGAGGAGAAAGTTGCTGTGGTCTGAGCCCTAAAGAGCTTATGCAACCATCTAGCTTCTGTCAGTGTCCTTTGCTGATGCCCAGATATTTCTGTGTCTGCAGTGAAGGGCAATGCTTGTGGTACCAAGGAAATCATATGGTACTTTTCTTGTGAGCAGCTGTCCCTGAAAGACTCACAGAGAAAACAAATTAAGAGTCTGTGGCTAAACAGGAAACCTGTCCATGACTAAATAAGAACCCTAGCAGCTTAGAGGCAACCTATAATGGACCTGGTTGCTTTCTCTTATGAAGATTTTGATCAGTACTTTTTGGAATAAAGGCCCTTTTCTGAAAAAATGTAGCATTGTCTATGACTACTCTTCTGCATATGTAAGCTTGAACATCTCAAAAATGTATTGCTTTGATTTAGTACAGAATGTGCTTGTGTAGTTTGTTTCTTGTGAATCTGAATTAATCTTGTAGATTTTTTTCAGTTTTTCTTCAGGCTTTGGTGCAAATGATAAATAAATAGCAGCTTTCCAATTACACAGATTAGATATGCTCTGATATAATAGCATTAGCCTGGAAAATAATGTGATTAGCATTACATAATGTCCGTATATTTAAGTAGTAGAGCTCCAATCTCCTGTGATTTTTCATTATTAATGCTCTGCTAAAAATAATCGTGTCTGCATGAAAATCCTTCTCCATTCAGCAAATGTTTCTCTGCGTTGTCCGAAATGAACAGCTAATAAATAGAACTTCACATCACCATGAACCAGCCATAACCCGACTTACTGTGAGCTGTTTGTCAATGACACAAGGCCTGAAGGAGAATTAAGAAGCTCTGACATGATTCTTCTTTGAGGACTTAAATACCAATTTTTCTCACAGAATGCCATTGGAACCTGTCAGAGACAGTCATTCAGTTCCTTGACCTCTTTGAAGAGTTAAGTCTGAAGACAAATTTCAACAATGCCACCATCTCTATTTTCCTGCCAGCATGGAAAATCACCTCAACTCTGAAATCCAGACTAAGGTCAGAAAAAAGGAAAGTACTATACTTTGTCTTTGGGCAATTCAGGTGTAATTCCCTTCGGCTACAATATCAACCATGCTGCATTTTCTCAGGGTGATATTATAGATCTTATCTACAGATTTCTGAGATCTATACATTTCTGAGGATAATTATACAGAGCTACTGTGCTCAGTATTCAGTTATAGCTATGTCTTGAGTGCTGTGATACTCTGTACACTCAAATTGCCTGCACAGCAGTCACCTTAACATAGAACTTTGGGGAAAACCAGGGAATAAGAATTATCTGCTAAGCCTGCTCTTGGTCTGTGATTCCTCATCTTGAGGTAACCTTTTGAGATGCTTTCGTGATCTAGTTCTGTCTTAAAAATCATGCCTCAGAGTAGACAGAGTGAAAACAGTCTCCTTCCTGGTCCTGAATAGCTGAAAGTATTTGGTCTCCTAACTCACTCACTCCTAACTGCATTCTTTAATTTGTACATTTTAAAGAATGAGAAGGCAGCAATAACAACATGGCATTTTATCTCTCTTTGAAAATACTGTTCTGGAATAAACATCTTAAATTTTATTTTCATATTATGAGCATGAGTCTCCAAAATACTCAGGTTTTTGCCTGAATTGTTAGGGATTCTGGAAGTCTAAGAGACAGAAGTTACATGACAATCAACAGTAATAACAGATTCATATTAAAAAGATGTGCATACAAAAGAAAACTAACTTGCAGAGAAGAATGATACTAGTAATTAAAAAGATTAAGAGATTAAAACCAGAATTAGTGCTGACTGAACAGAAAGAATTTCCAAAGGTGACTTCATACTTCTTTGCAAGAAGCTCTCTCATTTCAATTAGTTTGCTATTAACACTCATTAATATGTTTGCAAAGACCATGTCTAAAGGTGTGCCATAACCTTTGAAATTTATAAGAATACTAAGAAAAGACAGGCACATATCTAATATTTTTCAACGGAAAGAGAAATTTTGATATGTATTTCAGAAATAGGATAGTAATATGATGGACTCCTAGTGAAATCCTTAACCACTGTAAATCTAAACCACATGGTATTAGCTTGTTCCATTTAAGCAAGTTATAAAAAATCTATAACTTAATATACTATTAAACAAGAACAGGTAGCAAGATAAAAAATCATGTAAAACATGCTCATGAATTTATGCCTGTCTTACTCCAGATTATATGGTTGCTAGAAATGAGAATTTTCCCTTTTACTATCCTTATGGTAGGCTGTTACTTTTAAATACCTCACTTCAGTTGGTACAGTATGTTGGTTAAAGTTATTTCCGATTTAATGACAATCTAGTCAAATGATATTGACATATACAGCTCATTAGTTCTTTGGAACAAGGACCATTATTTTTCATTTTTACATGATGAACTCCTAATAGTCTATATGATATTTGAAGGTCCACATCAGTCATCAAACCTCAATATGCTGCATTTGAAAATTAAAAATATAATTTTGGTGACACAAAATTTGACCCTTTGAAAACAGTGTCTGTTTCCACTCATACCCTAGTCCAGCAGCTCTTCATCTTTCATCTAACTGAAGTCTTACATGTATGGCTGAAAGGGGACTTGGAGGGGTGAATCTGAGAAGATCCCAGGTGTACTCAAATATTTGAGATACAAACCCTTCTAGAAATATATAATGGTGTTCCCAGAGTTATTCTGGGAGATTTTATCCATGAAGAAGGAGATAGTTTTAAGGAAGAATGTAGATTTTCCCCACAACTTCTCTCAATTCTCACTTAACTTCATTTATAGGGTAATCACCTGAACATTTTGGTCTTTGAATTTAAATTAACCATGTGTCTTTTAGATGGGTAAGTACCTCAGAAGTACTTAAGCAGTAGAGTGTTTAAAAGAGAACGACTGGGCACAAATGTGCATATGTTTTTTGGGACTGGCTGGACTAGAAAAATACTGACACACTATGAATTTGGGGTACTCCACAGCTGTTTTTTTTAGTCTGTAATCCACTCCATTGGTTTATATTTTCATTTTTTCCTATGTATTTTCTTTCTTTTTCTTTCTTTGTTACTACAAAAACAAAAAAAAAAAAAAAAAAAAAAAACGGGGAAACATCCCTTTTATGTCTTTTCTTTCCAGGAAGTAAGAACACACAGTAGCAGCCTGCATCCAGGGGAACTGGATTCTGTTCCANTTTTTTTTTTCTTTTAGTCAGTGTTATTTACAGCAGAGCTGTGAACCCTCCTTGTGTTTCACCCTCTCAGACCTTCCCCCATATGTCAAAAACCCTATTTCTGATTAGCCAAAAGAATGGTCAAGTTTCAAATCTGGTACCCCAGAGGACTACCAGGGATCAGCTGACATTTCTGAGAATATCATAGGAAGCAGATGACCTTCCTTTATTTGGTCTTAAAGTGCTTTCAACTAGAAAAAAACAAACAAACAAACAAAAAAAGCCGAAAAAAAACCCAACCCCAAACCAAAAAACAAACTTTTAAGTGATCAATGACTCTACTTGGAGTGTAGTAGTCTGCACCTTAGGCTTTTTGAGCCTTGTTCAAATTGGTCTCTGTCTTCTCATAAGCCAAATTAAGACACAATTAATTGAATGATTCCGAACTTGTTATTTCATAGGCATCATTGTAGCTGTTATTGGTCTGTGGGTCTACAGTATGTTTTGAAGGAAAAAGCAAATGTGTTTTTGCCAGCAAATACACCTTTGAAGAAATCTCGTGCAAAACAAGTGTTTTAGCCAACCTCAACAGAGAAGCATAACTAGAAGAGTGGTGTATCAGTATACTTGTACTCAGAAGAAGAAATGAAGTGTTGCATAAATTTAGAGGGTATTTTCGGCTGAAATTGTAAATTTGTTTGCCAGATTGTACTGATATGGCCCTATTTTCTAGTTTTAAAATAGTATTTTAAGGCAAAGCAGAGCTGGTGTTAAATGACCAGAGAAACCGATGATAACAATAAATGGAAATGTGGCAGTGCTCATAGAAGTTTAACCATCTCTATGCTCGTGCTTGCCCTTTTTTCTGTAGGCAAAACTTAACTTCAATATATTCAGAACTCCTCTAAAAATTAGTAAGCAAGTAGTATAAAGGCAATAATTCTTTTAAATGCAGCTCAAATATTAATAAATGTGAATGAAAAATTTAAAGATGTGATTGTGCTGGCTGTCATGGCACAATATCACACTTGAATTCAACAAGGGAAAACCATTAAATGAAAGCCCAAGTGTGACAACTTGACCAATTAATATGCTTTGTGCTTTTATTTTTCTTGTTTAGTTGAGCATATATATCAAATTATGCTTTGGTAAAAATAAAGTATTTTGTTTTCCCTATTAACTTTTTCAGAAAGTATTGTTTCTGGGGAGTAACCAGCAGAAAATAAACAAAAGATTACTGACAGAAATTGTGCATAATTTGAAACTATTTTTCTCTAAGTGACATAATTCTGTTCAATTTTCCTCTGCTTTCTTTGTTATACTGTGTTGAGACAATATAAATCTTAGTAGTGAATTGTACTGTTATTAGTGTTATTCCAGGTGGTGAACGAAGTCCTGCACACACAAAAAATAAACAACTGACATCATTGCAAACAGTAACATTTAGGAAATTAATATTTATTTTCCTTTTGTTCCTTTACCCTGTTTTTTGTTATTTCTCTCACATCGCTAGTTCTGACCTGATTACCACTGTATAAAAAGCAATTAGCTCCCAATTAGTCCACTGTTAGTAGTTGAAGTACACATCCTTTAAGATAAAACTTGCAACAAAATTTGACCATGGTTTCTTCCTAAATAATTGGTTTCGTCTTAAATGAAAAAGACTCTTGCATACATCAAAGGTTTTTTGAGACTTTCAAATTCATTTTTAGCATTTGTTTGCTGTAACTACAAAACTCTTTAATGTCTTGTGTTCTGCCACACAAAGCCGGGCAAAGGCTTTTATCCAGTTCAATAGTACTACTTCCAGTACAATCTGTACTCCCTGCAATATTTCTACCAGGTTTCTCTCTAGGTAGATAGTATTCACCTTCTACTTGATCCATCTCTACCAATGATGTGCTGACTTCAATGTAATAAAACCTTGGACAACAAAAATACTAATCTTGACCCCAACTATGTTAGTTTCAGAAGGTTATTTTCCTACTGCAGGACTTAAGGACTCCTGTGGACACTGTTGCGTTTGCAAAAAACACTCTAAATTTAGACTCTTCTATAGTTTTCCAGTTAAATTATCGCTCAAAATGTAGTGCTTGTATGACTGAGTTCAATAAAATCAGATGAAAGCTGGTAGTACTTGGATTACTGTAAACATAAAGCTGAAGAAAAAAACCAACAACAATCCCCCAACTAAAGAAAACCAATGAACCAACCAACAGAAAATGCCCACAAAAACAAAACCAAAACCAAATCTCCTCCAAAAGCAAACAATAAAATCAATTACAAAAAACCAACCAAAAAAAAAAGCCAACAACAATCACAAAAAAAAAAAACTCCCACAAACAAACCAACCCACCAAAGAAACCCCCAAATTCCAGGGATGAAAACCTGTATGAGAAAAAACTAAAACATATAATTTTATCAGAACTTACAAGCATGTATAAAACCCTAGTGAACATCAAGCAGCTCTAACACTCCCAAGAAATTACAAACGCCGAAAAAGACTCTTTTCTCTTCTTGCTTCGTGACAAAAGAATTCACTTCACAGCTGTGGTCTATTACCTTAGAGACCATGCTAACAGTTGGGATAGAATGAACCTCTGATGATAACGGGTGTAAGTGTTATCACATCTAACTATAATAGTGTGAATGGCCCGACTACAATAGAGCAAATGACCTGACAGCTCCCACCCACTGAGCATTACTGCCCATCACCGCTTCACCAGCAGCAGACCAAAGGACAAGAAAATTCTCATTCTGCATACAGTGCCCCTTGGGAAAAGCACAGTCCTATTAATTTACTGATGGCAGTGAGAGAACAGTTGTCAAAGTGCCTGGAAGCAGACCAGCAGACTGTTGACTTAATTATGCCAGACAACAGAGCCAACATTTTAAAGCTGTGAAAGATGGCAATTTTTCACACTTCACCTTCTCTCATTTTTTGTCTTGATAGCCAGACTGAAACAATTCGAGTAATTGAAAATATTAAATACAGAAATTATCCCTGTGTCTTTTCCAAATATAGAACAAAATAAACCCTCATAGACAGAATCAGGTCAATAAGTAGAAACTTTTATGTTAAGATTCAGTTGGAATACATAATGCTACTAATAAAACAATGATTTCAAAATAAGTTTAAAGAAATAATGTAAATGCTCTACTTTTTAGATCCCGCCTTCTGAGTGTTACAGGCATGTAGCCACAGATTCATAGATGCTAAGTAGAAAGTAAAATGCTCACACACTTTGATGCCCTACCTCTGGATTTTTCAGATTTTTTGGTGAACTTATGCAAATTTTCAATATTAGCTGCTAATATGTCCTCTGCAGTTTATTTATAAGAGCTGAGAGGTTCATCTTTCCATCTGTAACTGAGTCAAAAAAAGGTGGCTTCGGTTTTTAAGTGTTTTCATCTCAAAGGGCTATGTTACCAGACCAAATTTCAGATTTGTCAATAACTGGCCTGAGAATTTTTTTCCTGCATTATGATATGCAATTTATATCTAATAATATCAATTTCTAATATTATATTTTCCTGAGAAAATAATTTATAATGTTCATCAACTGAACTATATTATATATTTATATAATACTTTCCATCAACATGTCTCATTTTTATTACAAAATATGTATCAGGATCTCAGTGCTACAGATAGGAAAGTAAAACTAGTACTAGTGACCTATTCTGGTTGAAATATATAATAATATAAAATATATTATATATAAAATATAATAACCTGGGTATAAATCCATCTGCAAGTAATTTTGATCTGATATTTTGCTGATGAGAACTAAGCATGCACTATATAGGTTATTTAAACTGTTTCATAATACATGTATCACTTTCCTGAAGCCTGATTCAAGAATTTTCATATGCACAATCAGAGTAATGATTTTTACCCACTGACACGAGTAAATCTTTGTTTAAATTTAACTATTTTCAAGATTTCTTGACTTTGTTAAAGATTTTGGCTTGGGTTCAAAATTCTTCCAACAAAAATTGATCAACTCAACCAAGTGGTAACTTGTTCTTCAGGACTTCTTCATCTACAGTCAATATTTTGATATACTGAAATTTAAAATCTAGTTTAATGATTTCCTTTCTAAATAGGAAAATGGTGAAAGACTACTGGGTCAAAGCAAAAGGTGCTGGCCATCATTTGTCTGATTATAGCTTTACTGGTTCTAGCTAAGGCTGGTAGTAGATTTCATTTTAAAGACAAGTCTCATTCTCTTTAGAAACAAGAAGGAAATAAATCATTAGTAGGTAGTTTTTTTCACTATGCTGACTTCTGCTTATAAATAAGCTATCCCATGCAATTCCTAACTCTGTGTTCTTGTTGTTGAAACAATGATATTTCATGAATTATAGTTCAGAATTGGCACCCAAAACTGCAACAAAGTAGAGGCACAGAAATATTTATAAAAGTACAGTGAAAAAGGTTTATTCATGTCCAGTTCTTCTGAGCAGAGATAGCTGAAAATGTCTGCAGAGAGAGACAGAGAAAGAGGACTGAGACTTAGAAATTAGTAGCATTTGAATTTACAGTTTGTTGTAGATGTTTAGATCTTGTTCACCTGAACTTGAGGCAACTAGGCTATTCAAGCCTACTGGGGAGTTGAAACATATGATTCACTGCTCCTTAGCATTGCTTCCTGAATCTGCTTCTCCTCGTAGTCTTAAATGCTACTTTAGAAAAGACATTGAATCACCATGAAACCCTATTCTAACTATATTTCATTTTAAAATGGATAGAAAACTTGTTATAAAAATATTTGAAGTACTAGATCTTTCCGGGCTTTTAGAGGATCTGTAAGAGATTTTAGTCTGCACAAAATCTGAAAACAAGAAAATATACTTCTATTGACTAGGAGAGTTATTAATTTTCCTTGGGAAAAATATCTGTTCTTGAATAAGTAGCTCTGATAGCTTTGATTTCTTCCAGAGCACTCTATTTTGTGTGATCCACCATATGTTTAAAAGATAGTGTCTCTTGCAATAAATGGAATTTATTTCCCTCTTGGATCTAGCACAAGACGAAAGCTAAATTCAAATGTATAGATCTGAAATCTAGTAAAAAGCTACACAGTATATGGTAAACAATTGACGCGGGGGGAAGTATCTAAGTACTAAGAAATTTTCTTAGTATAAGAAAAAAGCATATGAGAGCAAATTCTTCCAAAATCTCTTCTGAAAAAAGTCAGTAAGTCATATGTTAACATTGAGAAATCCAGTTTTTTGTAAGTTTGAGCCATGAGGGTTGATGCTGTCTCTGTCTGGCTTCTTTTTACTTCACAAAATTCTAAGATAAATATGCAATGAACGTTTACCTGTTACTCTTCTAAAGAAAGCCAAAACATATACAAAAAGACAAAGTTGTGTTTCATAAAAATAAATCTCAAAAACACAGGCTCTATCTCACACCTCCACAAATGGCTACATCAATGCCATTATTACAATGTAAGAGTTTAATAGGACAGCTTCACCATTGTTTTCAGTGTTTTTTTTCCTGAAATGAGTTACATTGCAATTATATACTTTCAAAGCAAGTATTTTTAGACTTGAAATTTCAAGTCATTATTGATAAAATATTATTTGGTCTGCATACCTCTATGTGGGTGTAGAGATAGCTGGGAAATTATATGAAGTAGAAAATAAAACAGGCAGGTTGCACTGAGGTAGATATCAAGAAATATAACAAAAGTTCAGTAATTTAATAAATTAAATAACAAAGGCTGATATTTATCTTTAATGAAACTTGAACTTATTTCTAGTGGATAAAGGATAGAAAAAAGGAGGGAATGCTGTGCATTAGAAAATAATATAAGTGAATTACATTTGATCTGTGGCTTAAGGTTCCTGGAAAGCTGCAGGTGGATGTGAAATCTGGATATTAAGACACTTGTTAAGGTAAATGTTAGGATTTTTACTTAAAGGAGTTACAGGGTGGATAATAACAAAAAGATCTAATGAAACATCATAAATAATGATCAAATATATTTGACTGCAATTGTAAAGAAGTGGAATTATTAAAAATTTTTCTTGCTTGTGCAGTTTTGCCTGACATAAGTTGTAATCATGTCTTCAGTCCTAAATAAATATATTTTTGGTGTTCACTGTTTGTTAGGTTTCTTTTATTGAATGTCTATATTGCCTCCTCACCATGATTTTAGGATGAAAAGATTTCCAGTCAATCATTTGTTGTTTTGTCAGCTCTCACACAGATTATAAAGATATCATTCTCTTATGTCAGTGTAGCATGAGGCTGTAAGTAAGCATCAGTCAATACTTCCCTCTCCATGGTGGAATTCCTTCCCACACAAAGGTCTGGCATGGAGAATAGGCAGCACCTACATTTCTTTAACTGTATTCTGAGGACTTGGAGAAGATTTGCATGTTTTATAATGCTGGTGATGTCTGTCTACACAGGAAGGAACTTCACAAAGAAACCATCTGACATCTGTCCTCCAAAAATTGTTGTGTATCATTCAGAATGCTATTTTTGCTCTTTACAGCATGTCATGTTAAGTTTCTGTACGTTTTCAAGTCTCTCTTTCCTGTTGCCTGTGCTAAGGCAACCTGGGAAAACCAGAGAACCAGGATGTTGATGCTAGCAGTACCTGATATAGTCTGTAGAGCACAGGAAATAATGTTTGGGCATGGATTGCCATTCTTATGCTTTCGAGAAGTGTGAAGCACAGGATTAAGGGATAAGCAGAAAGGGCTTTGAGCACCATGCTCAAGCCAGAGGTTTCCTTGGAATCTAGACTCATAAGTTAGACACATATACATAGTTTAATCTGTTCCTAAACTCCTCTTGTATAGGCTGGTCATTTCCCATGAGGCTGAGCATGCATTTTTTTGCAAAAATCACTGGCATGCCTTAAAAAATTAATGCCCCTATTCTTCTGAGATAAGAGTGATAGGAGGCTAGTTTGAGTCTGCCAAGTCTGTTCTAGTTTTTGAGAACTGCTTTCATTATAGCATTAAAAAGGCATAATAAGAACTCTCATAAAACAAACAGAAAACCCCAAACAAAACCAAACTAAAAAAAATAAACTTTTATTTCCAAAAATTCTGGCACTATAATACAATTTAATTGCCCAGTTATATAGTATTCATTATTTTTATTTCTTCTTTTTCTTTCTGTCAGACATATTGGTAGAATGTCCTGAGGTTTTGCTTCCAAAATTTTAAGAACTGGATCATAGTGATTTTTGTGATTTTTTCAGGACACTTCCTCAAGTAACGGTTAAAGGCCAGGATAGAGCAGGGCAGCTGAGTTATTTCTAGAAATGTCGGCAGTTGCATCACACCCTATTTGATATAGAGATGCCAACACTATGGATATATTAACCTGTCTGAATTGATATCTGAATTTGGCTGCATGTTGCTAAAGTTGCAGCTGACATACACAGTTGATACTGAATGGACTCTGAAGAAACAGGATCGTTTTTCAAGGGCAAAATCTGTGTCCAGCTTATACATTGATACTCAAAATAAATACTTACTTCATTGTTTATGGTAAATTATTCTGAATACTATTGCAATGGGAATAACATGTGTCTAAGTGTTTGGAAGATTTGTTGAACTTCACAAGATGATATCCATCACATTCAGCTGTACTCTGTAAAACAAGCAATGGAAAAGTCATTGTGAAAACAGTGTGATTTGCTTCTGAGGCTAAAGGTCACCAAAGGACCATCTGATTTACCACAGAAAGAAAGGGAAAATCCAGAAAGACCTATAAAATAGAAAAGAAAATGACATGATGAAAAAATTGAAAGAGACAGAAGATGTTCCTTTTGAATTCAGTTCAGTTCTTCTTGATATCTTTGAGGCTAGTAACCAATAACATGAAGAAATGAGAGGCAATTGCTTGCTTTGTGGTAAAAACATTAGATATACGTGAGAAGTACATGGAAATAGTAGGAAACTATGATAGATTTATCTAGTAATTTACAGCCTATTGGAAAAGGGTTTAGAACTATAGGATGCTTGCCAAGACCATGGCAAGATCTTCAGGTGAGTGAATATAAAGTGATATAGGTTCTGTCAGCTGACAGGAACCAACAACTGCTTTGCAGTCTGACAAATTGGCAATTTCAAAATGTTTTAATATCAAAGATCTTCTACAGGCATCTTCAAACAGGCTGAACTGTCATCTGGAAAACTCAAAATCAGCATCAGGGTCAGCAGGATTTGAGTGGAAAGTGTGCAAAATCATAGAAAATAATTTAGAAGGCAAGCCTGCAAGATATTTGCTTTAGCTGCTGTTCTCAGAAATTAACAAACTGAAGAGAAGTTGTCAACGTGAAATGTCAAATGGAAAACGGTCAACCATGACACAGTACAGAACAAAATTATTCTGATTCTTACTGATACCGAAAACAAACTGATTTAAAATCTTCTCAGCTCAAAAAACTTGCTCAAAATAGTACTCATCTTTTTCTGACAGCCAGCCAAAGAAAAATGGACTATTTATATATTCATTTGCAAAGGCTGCTGTTGAGGAGAGATAAAAACTATACTGAAGCACTGAAAGATTCAAAAATACCAAGGCATGAGCTGTACCAATTGGCTCCAGTTATCTTGTCCATGCCAGCTATTCTAGGGAGTGTTGAATTGGCATTTTCAGGTTTTCTCACTCCAAAGATTCAATATGAAGGAGGTAATCTTGAATTAGGCAATGTTAGTGAAACTAACAAATTCTAGAAATTTGTAATATACTTAGTAAATAATAATAATAAACTATTGCCATAAACATCCATTTCTAGTCCTACTGCATAAAATATGGTCATGAAAGTGTTATTATTGGCAATTCCTGATAAGTATCTTTTTATTTAATTAACTAATTTTCATGCTTACATGAAGCATGAGTGTTCATTTTCCTTTTTTCCCCTGTTTTTTATTGGTTGTATGGTTTCCTTTTGCAATTTTTTTCATTCAGTGTGCGATTTCTGATGCCGTTATCTAGTAAATACCATTGTTTTAATATTTAATATACACTCCAATCCCTTACATGGCTATGCCCTTATTTGAGCTTCAGTCTCATGATAATAGAGCAGGGTTAAAATATACGACTTGTGATATTTGCTCTCTGCTATCACCAATTTCTTGTATCAAATGATACAAATGAATGAATCTAATTTTCTCATTGTGAGTGCTAGTTACAAAAATGTTTTTGATCCAAACTCAGCTGCTACCAATATCACAAATTTATTTCCTTCTGTCAGCGTGAGGCACTTAAAAATGGTGGGGATGAACTCAGCTTGATATTGAATGGTTCTTGATCTAAACCAGGAACACCTAGTTCTAGTTACACCTGAACCTGAACTTGAATTCATTTGGAAGACCAGAAAAGAGGCAAAAAAACACAGTCTTTTTTAAACTCTTGTTGTAGAAATTCATTGCCTTTTCCTTCTAAATATGTGTGTGCGTATGTAGTAATAATTAAGAAAGTATTGCAATTAAATACCAATTTCAGTGAATGAATGCATAAACTACTTATATGTATACACTGGGAAATTAGAAAATTATGTGGTTTACAGTCAGTTTAATATTTTTCAGGTAATTTTTTTTTTTTTTACTATGTCTCTTAGATGGTGGTTTCATGGGGTTAAATATGCATCACTTTGAACAGCCTTGCTCCTAGACTAGTTTTTCAAGGGTAATAAATGGAAGGTATTACTCTGTTAACAACCAAGATTGTTTAACAGTAATGCCATTTACTTAGAGAAAATAGTATTTCTGGGATTATGATGCTTCTTTTCGTGAGTTTAGATTAACCTCATGTAATTCCTATAACACCTACTATTTCTTTGCAACAATGTAATGCTTATGGAAAAAAGCTTGCCACAAATGTTTGAAATCTGTAGCTATCTCTTACAGTGATCTTAAATTGTGATAATTTTCAAATTAAAAAATGTCAACAAATTACACACATTAGCATGGGAAAAGCAGCAAAGGAAAACCAAACATATGCATGCAGAAGCACACATAACTTAATGGCTGGATTGCATGTAGCATTTTCAGATTTGCAATTTTCCCAGTAAATGCAAAATCCTCATTAATTGTTTTTTATCTTAGAATTAATTTCTTTCCAGATACTGACATAAATGAAAGACTCTGTTTTAAAAAATGAAACTATTAATTGAAAATGGAATTCACTATGGAATTCGAGTTGCTGATCAAATTTCATACAACACTTAAAATATCCCCTAAATGATAAGAGATGCCTTCCCATGTTGCTCTGTCAGCATCTACTTTATCATAATTTACTAGGAGAATTGCAAATGTCTCCAATATTTGGATAAATGAGAGTATTTGATGGTTGGCCCTATTCCTTAGATCATGTCACATAAAGCAAACAGTCCCCCTTCCCCAGTTTTATCGTTACTTTCATGGTCAGACCAAATGCAAGGGAGAAGAGAAGCTCAGGTTTGAGCAGAGCAAACTTTTAAGGAGGTAGTTTGCTATTACACAGTTGAATGATAGGCAAAATCCACAGATCTTTTTCTTATGAAACACACACAGGCTGATTTTTATTTTTCTTTTTGAGTTCACTATTTTAAAACATAAACTGATAGATGTGAATGAGCATGTTTCAGGCAACAAACAGGAAAGCAAGAAGTTATGAATAATCTCATTGCACAGTGAGTTGATCGTAAGCTTCTGTGGTGTGCAAAGTAATTATTAGCTAAAAGTGAAAGAAAGATCAGTTACACACTTAATTTTCATGCTGGAGATCTCAGTAACCCTATGGCTTCCCATTTGTTAAAGAAAGCTGATTCTTATTGTCTCTGATACTGGACACTAAAATAATGGGAAAAGAATTGGCATTTCTTCTAAAACATACCAAGCTCATTCACTCCTTCCCTTTCTATAAACACATCTATACACCCACTGTTTCTGGGAAGTATTCCAGCTACAGTGAATTGAAAGTGAGGAATATACACAGTTGGGTGGCTTGTAAGATGGTTGGCTAAAGATTAAGCAGAGAAAGCAAAAAAAGGGAAACAGAAAGAAAAGTCAAAAGAAGGCAGAAAAAGCAAGAAAACCCTCAAAAAGAATGGGGGTCATGTTTTAATGCAAGAGATTAGAGTATATGCATGCTGACAGACGAGACAAGGTGGGTTTGGAGAAAAAAAAAAAAGACAACTATAGGAAAAAGGAAAAATTGGAAATAAACATGCAACATGATGTATATAGATGAAAATTCTCCCTTTATACCTGTTTTTCTCTATGCATGTTTTTTGTTTGTTTTTTTTTTTTCCCTCTTCTGACTGACTTTTCCAGGATTATTCCTTAGGATGTTATTACTTCCTAGGTATGACTCAGAACTATGACTGTGAGCTGACTCTGAATCATTCTTCCCAGCAGTGTGGGCAATCTTTGCTATGCATCCTTATGGAATGTATTTGGCTCTTCAATATCATGCTTTCCCCATTCCCTTGAAATTTTGAAACCAGCAAAACTGTATATCTATTTTCATAATATAGGTAGATGATATAGATATAGATATAGATGATATAGATACAGGTTAGATATCGATATATAGATATATAGATATAATTAAAAGAATATTGACAAATTCTCATAAGAACTTACATGAGTTTGTAATAAAAAGATTCTTTGCTAAACTGCCAGACAAAGCAGCGAGCAAAACTACGTTGACTTTCTAGGTGTTCAAGCTTGCAGAAAAATCTTTGGACTTCTCGAGATCTTTTATCTAGTGATCCTGTATCTAATTCAAATGGCTTGAATGCACATGAGAACATTTTGCTGTCAATAACTGACCATTTGATCACACTCAGTCTTATGAGAAGAGTGAAGAACAGGTGTTATGTCTGGTGAATATTCATTTAAGGGTGCCTGTTTTACACAAAGAAGAAACATTTCTGTTAGGAAAAAAAAAACAAACAAAAAACATAGGATCATGCCATCTTAATAATTGTATGAAAAGGAGATAAACATTTACTAGCTTGCAGGTAAAATAAAGAAAAAAACATCCAAGAAGTTCCATCTAAACAAACTGGTTGTTCCTAGAAATTATTTTTGTCTTTTTATAGGTATGTCTTCCATTTGAATGTTGTCATGTGCCACACAAGTAGTGCTATCACTATGGAAAAGCTGATGCATCTGTCCTGTCAGGATTTTACTCCATTTACTGCAAGTGTCTAATCCATATAATTTGTCTGGTAGATAGAAGATTTAGAAATCCCTTCGAAAAACAAACAAAAAAAAAATTGTATGAGTTTTTCCTCAGCTCTTCCTCAGTGCTAGGGATAAAAATTTTAGTTACTGGGATTATCTGAAGCAATATGTCTGGCATCTATTCCAGTGGGAAAACCAAATAAACTACCATGTTTGTTTTAATATTTAGGTAGTAGAAGGAATGACAGCAGTAGAAAATTTAGCTCTGAACTGACTAGTTGAGATTAATCAATTTATGAGAGACAGACACTGATACATTGCATTGCAGTGTCCCTCAAATTTGGGTATTCAGTATGCACATATATGTTATAAATAAGATGCTTTCAAAGCCAAAAGTCATACACAAATTTATATGTCAGGAGAAGATGGAATAAATATGTTTGTAATATGTTGTAATTCCCAGTCATAGGTAGAAGCTGCTAGCAACTTCCTTGATATTGGATAAAAGTCTCTGCAACTGACAGAAACAAAAATCTGTTTGTGTCAGTTTTCAAGAACATGAAATTTTTTGGGCAGGAAACTTTTAAACTGTGTTATTGCTAAGAAAACATGTCCATGAAGCTAGACATTTTGAAAATATGGAGTTTTTTTGCATAAAGACAGTATGAGCAAATAATAAAATAGTGCACCTGAAGCAATCCAAGGTAGTGCACATTAAAGATCTCCCCTGACTTCACTCTAATGTTCCTTCTGCCAAACTACTCTTTCTACTTGTCTTCTCACTCTGGATACTACCTGTAGTGATGATTAAAAAGGAAAATTTCTGCACTCTTCTGGTTGAAAAGGAAATTAGAAATATTGATCACTATCAGAAAAAGAAGGTAAGGATGCAGTCCCTCTATGATACAGGAAAGAAGTCCTGGAGAAAATTTGTGTTTATGTTATCACCAGGACTTGAACAGTGACAGTGAACTGCACTAAGAACCCAGTCACTTGATAAAGGACTTTTCTACTAAATCAGACATGTAGCCCATGAAAAGAAATTCCATGTCCAACAATTTTGGAAATCTGAAATGTCTTTTTAAATTTTTTTAAATTCTCATGAGTAGGTAAGGTTGAGCCATAGGTAACTATGGCTTATGGCCAAGGCTAAGCTTGAACAAGTCCTTTAAGCCTACCTGAATGCATGAATCCTGATATTAGGTTGGTTTTCTATGCTGAGGATGGGTATTGTCATGCAGGGAGATCCTGAATGTGTCCAACTTCACAGAGGTTCCCTTCTGTATTGGCTTTGCATGGCCAGGTTTTATTAGCAGGAGGGCTACAGGGGTGACTTTGGTGAGAAGATTCCAGAAGCTTCCTCCATGTCCAGCAGAGCCAATGTCACCGAATTCCAAGACGAATGGGCCTCTGGCACAGGCTGGGCCAATCAGAAAGGGTGGTAATGCCTCTGTGATAATAGATTTAAGAAGAAAAAAAATATATATATTGTGCAGACCTAATTGCAGCCACAGAGAAGCAGGAGGAGAACACATGAGAGGAACAACTCTGCAGACACCAAGGTCAGTGGAGAGGGTGGTGAAGGAGATGCTTCAGGCACAAGAGCTGAGATTCCCCTGCAGACCTTGATTAATACCCTGGTCAAGCAAGCTGTCCTCCTCTAGCCCATGGAGATCCATGAGGATGCAAAGATCCACCTGTAGCCCATGGAAGAGACCCACACCAAACCAGGTGGATGCCTGGGAGGAGGCTGTGAACCCACTGGAGGCCCATGCTGGAACAGGATCCATATGGGCACCAGGTTTCCTCTTAGACTTGTAACCTTATGGGGAACCCATGCTGGAGCAGGTTGTGTGTAGAGGACTGTACCCTCTAAAAGAGTGACTCAGATTGCAGCAGTTTGTGGAAAACTGTTGCCCATGGGATGGACTAATACAGAAGACCATAGAGATCTTCATCCCATGGGAGAGACCCCATGCTGGAGCAGGGGAAGGACTCTTCTCCCTGAGCAGTGGCAAGAACAACCATCAACCGTGTGATGAACTGACCATATCCCCCATTCCCCATTTTCCTGAAGGGTAGGAGGTAGAGTTGGGAAGGAGGGAGGAGTGTGAGGAAGGTTTTTTTAAGGGGTTTATTTTACTTCTCATTATCCTGCTCTGATTTTTTTTGTAATAAATTCACTTCATATCTCTAAGTTGAGCCTGTTTTGCCTGTAACGAAATTTGATGAGTGATCTCTCTCTGTCCTTATCTCAACCTTCAATGAACCCTTCATTATACTTTCTTTCCCCTATCTAGTTGTGTATGGGAGTGACAGAGAAGCTTTGGTAGGTGTCTGGCATCCAACCAAAGTCAACCCGTTACACCTTCACATGAAAGATAAATGTTCATGCAGGCTGTGATGTCAAAGCCAGCATTAGGCCACTTCGGTGCACCTAAGCCACATGAACCAGGTAGAGATTGCTGCTTCTTCATTTTTGATTGATATATATGAAGATGGCCAAAGTCGGAAGATAAAGGTAGAAATGTGAGCATGACAACTTCCATTTTTGGCTTTCTTTCCTGATGAGACTTCCACATCACTAACTACAGGCTGCTTTCTTCTGCTTTGAAGGTAAATAGGTATTAAGTAGTATTCTTATTTTTACTACTTTTAGCTATTTTTATTATTCTCCTACATTCCTTCTTTACTTAAGCTAAAACAAGCATTATTTACTTATTCAAATTTCTGATTCTGTGTTAAAATTGAATGGTTTTTCTACTTCAGTGACTGCCATTTCTTTACTAAATCCATACTGACAATAAAACTAGACATTAAGCTGTCTTCCCTTGTATGGTGAGAAGTTTGATCTTCCCTGGATTTCTAGCCTTCTTTGGATACAGGAATTATTAAAGAAGCACTCTAAATGCCAGGAACTAATGTGTAATTGTTTCAGTGACTTATCCTACAAGAATCTAATGTCAAAATACAGTGGTGGACATTAGAGCCACAGCAGCAGTTTAAGCAAAAGTAAAAATCAGAAAGGCCTAATGTCTTAATGCTGTACTTAGAAATTGCTTTTGAATGTTTTTTATTCTTTTTCATGGGAAAGAAATCCCTCAATAGAGGTCCCAAAGTCCTGGGGAATGGAAAATTTTTTTAATAAGGAATGTGTTAATCCTTATGTTTAGCTAACAAAGAAAGGAAAATTTAAAGTCACTTATGAAAGGCAGATATTGGATGTCAGTTTTAGAAATCTTTATCTAAAACAACACAAACACAAACATTTCTGCATCCTAGAACATGACAGATAGTCATCACTGCTTTTGAAAACTGGATATGTGCATTTTAAATTTTTATCTTGCATAAACTATAAATACCTTTCTTGTACAAAACTGCGATGCAAAAATACCTGTACTAATCATCATACTGGCATGGTATTTGCATGTATCTGTTCTCTGACTAATTATATTTTTTCAGTTCTAATTCCTAAAATGTATCAAAATAAATAAAACGTTTGCAAAAATTTTCATTAAACAAATATTATTCTTCAGCTTTATATATTACAAGAAAGACATATATCTTTGCTATAGTGCATAGACATATGACCATCAAAACATGTCGGTAACGATCTCCTCAATTTATGACTTCCTCCTGTGGAAATTACTCATGCCAGTTTCTACCTGACTGAAAGGGACAAAAATGTAACTCACCAGAACCAACACCCAAAGAAGTGGCTGCTGGAAATCAGGAACAACTGAGAGCGGATGTGCAATCTATCAGCACATCCAAGAGGAATTTAGATCATTATCCATTGAGAAATCTGATAAAATAGATTTAGGCTGTTTGGCTAAATTTAAGAACAAAGATTATAACAGGCTGAGGAGCAACCCTACAGACCTAGTTTTAATTTCACAAGCTCAGCACTTTGTTATTATTGGCCTTTACTTTTTCCTTTAGCTAGAAATAACAAAATTATTTATAATAGCAGAAAGGAATTTGGAAAAGCATGCAATAAGTTCATACATATCAGGAGACAGACACATATATTATACACAGCCTGAGTAGAACTTCTCCATCTTTCAACATCTGGGAAATTTTGGCTTATCTGCTTATTCAAAACAGAAGTAATTGAAGCTTAATAGTGTTGGATAAAGGCTTTGCTTAAGTGTGATTATTTGCTTTATGCTGCTTCTGAAAGACTTCTTTGTTTCTGTTCTTTTACTAATAGATTTGGGTAGAAGATACCAAAATAAATTGCACACATACTAGGTATGTGTACAATTTATTTTGACTGAATGGCACGTTACTATGTGTGGCATGTTTGTGGTGCCAGTTTTTATTTTATTCTATATTAAAAATAAAAAGCTAAAGAGACTGTAATTTCATTTGATAAGAAGAAAAATAAAGATGTGTCCATTAAAATAGATGGTAGAGAGTTGTAACTTTTATTGTACCTTCTATGTAAATTTTTTTGGTACATTAAAGTCAAAATTGAGTTCAGGTATTCTTGTAAGTTTGAATGACCAGCTATGCTCTTTAAAGCATTGATATCTATGACTAAGATACCTTTCCCTTCTAAAAGTCTAAATTTACACTGATGTGTACATATAGGTGTATTTTTACACATAAACACTTCTACCATCTCTTTGTATCTCCTTTTGTACCTCTGGATGCTCCATTGTTTTGGAGCATGTCCCATTCAGCCTTTCCTTTCAGTGTCCCATATCTCTCCTCTCCTCCTGGGAAGATTAAAGTACAGATAGAAGATGTTAGGATTATTGTAAAGCTCCAGACCTTGGGGTAGTGTGTTTGGTGATATGAAGATGCTGCAATTGTAGATTTAATTCAAGGATCTACAACACAGAGGTTACAACTGGCAGAACTTTAGGTTAGACTTACCTCCTAGTTAATGTAAAAGCTCAAGGAAGAATTCCTCAAAAAGTTAGGCAACTTTTTTTCCTGTTCCTGAAGGTATAATGAGGATCATTATGGGACAAATATCCAGGATAACACTTTCCTTTCACTTCTGTTCCACTCAACACTGATAGTGTTGAAAACACATAATCACGGAATGATTATATGGAGGTGCTTTATTGAAGAGCTCTGGGAATCAGGTGTACACACCCAAATCTGACTCTGACATGGATCCGAGATGAACATGTTTTTATACCCTTTTCATTATATAAGTATGTATTAATTATTAAACCCATATTGTTCTATTGTATACTATATATATATATATATATTGATCTTATCCAAGCATGTATTCTTGTCATTTTCATTAGGCCCCCCAAATATTCTTTCTCATGATTCCTGTTACGATTACATAATTTCTCATGATTCTTATTACGATTAAACAATAATTATATTCAATTTCCAAACATTCGTTACATTTAACAATTATATAATTTATCATATGATGATTATGCACGTGTAGCTTCACATGATCTAGAAAGAAACAAAGCTCAGTATTCGTTCCCAGGGCCTAGTTCTCTTTCCCAGGCCTACCAGACCCAATCTTTTTTTTCCACTCCCCCGAACCTATTGTATGCAGTTCTCCCGAATTTAGAAACATTTTAACCCTATGCTATCAACACTACTTCCTCTAACATCATCATAGAATATGTTAATTTAGATGGATTTAAGTGGATTTGGTTCTCTGTTGCCCCCACTTATCAGAACATAACCCAGCTGGTACATGTTTTCTATAATCATTATGTAAAAGTGAAAATCATCTGCAAAAAACTTTTGAGCTGACCTTACTTAAAAGTGTAACCCCATTCCATAATCATTCAGAAGAGTACAATTTTCTTAGAAATTGAATAAAATAATTTTATTTCATTGTAATTACTCATTACATGAGACGTGGACTTATTGAGAACCTTGGGATACTGAGAACAGATATTTAGCCATTTTAGAGGGTTTTTTTCTCTGTAATATGTAAAAACTGAAAAGAAAATGTGTACTTATTCGAGCAAGGCAATAAAAGGAAACATTCTAAATCTTCTAAAATAAAGTGATAGAGAACTGTAACTTCCAATAGTTTAATAAGGTTACCCATAATATCAGTTAACAGGCTGTCAGAGTCTGGTTTGAGAGCAGGATGAAAAAGATTTTTCCATCTTTACATAAGGATAACCATAAGGCAGTCTCTGGTAAAAAAAGCAAAATATGAATTTGACTACTGAAATGTAACTAAGGGACCTGTGATTCCATTTATCCTAATAAACCTGAACAATTGATCAAAAATTATATTTACACATTATTAAGAAACAGAACAGATCAGAAAGTACTCAAGTAATACCAGTTTGTCTGTTTTAAAGCACTCAATAAACACTAACACTTTTCACCCCTCCTTGCTAAGTTGTGTAATGAATAAAATATCAGCTAGTACTTTAAGTGTGTGAATGCCACACAGTCTCAAAATGCATTAAATATTAAAAATCTCTTTTAATCACTCATGTACCAAAAGTGTCTTAGGACTTCAATGGAAAGAAAATATACAACATAGAGTTTACAGATCACTTATGATTTGTAGTTATAAAAATGCTTTACTAGGGAAATTAATGTGTTAGTTAACTACTCATGAGCTTAAATAGGACATCTCTCTCACTTTGAACTTGGGAATTGAAATTAAGACAAATTTATCCTAACAGTATTTTTTTTTTTTAATTTTTTTCACAGAAAATATAAAGAAGGCATTAGAGATGAGAGAGAAGGAAAGAATTTTTTGTATGGGAAAGACAAAATGCATTCCATCATTCCAATCTATTACTTTCTTTGTAATTAAAAAAAAAATCCATCTTTGACAGATAGATAGTACTTTTTAATTTAAAAACAAAACAAAACAAAAGACAAAATGTATAGGATATTTATTTCTAGGAATGGTGCTGTTGGAACTAGTGTATTGGTAACAGATTATTAGAAATATTTCAATTAATTTGTTTCCTTTTCAGTAATTTTTATTACATTCTGTAAAAAAGAAGAAACTTCTAAATAAATGCAATTAGTCATTTTTATACCATTATACTAGAAATTATCTGCATTGTGAAATATTGGCCAGGTTTTTATAAAAATACTATACAGTTGTTAAGGCTGTCAGACGCTTTCATAATTAATATGAGATAACTATTTCTGGAAGTGTTCAAAAGGTATTTTGTGGCACTTGAGGATATAGTTTAGGGCTGATTAAGATGGTGCTGAGTAGATGGTGGGACTAGATGATCTTGAAGGTCTTCTTCAATCTTGGTGAATCTGTGACTATCTGATTCTTTGATATGAATTCATGTTTTGAATTCCAGTTTGTAAAGAATTGAAATTTCTAACTGTGATTATTTTACTAGTAATTTTCTGGACAGTCAGAAAATGAATTTAAATGTTTGCATGAACATAAATAACTCTTTTGAGTCTTTGAAATTCAATAATCTTTTTCCCGTCTCTCCTCTTGTGCAGCTAATTTTTGTTAGTGCTAATGTTGGAAAAAAATGGAGATAAGAAAAAAAAATACATTAAAACAACATAATGTATGATTTTCATTTACAGATAGTAGGGTTTCCACAGACTATGGAACTATTTACTATATCACTATACAGTGTCTACTATATGTAGATACTCACAGGCACAGAAAAGATTCAATCTTCCAATCCAGGGTGTTTTCCAGTGAAGGGTCATTCTATTGATCTAGTTCTTACATGGCCTACTTTATGAAAATACATATAGGATAAACAACTCTTCATCATGTAATGCTGGTCGAATTATCTAACATGATAATTCCTAATGCTTGAATGATCTCTTACTCATTCTAGAAACCTAACCATGCAAAGTTGTTCTTTTTTGATTTTCACTGATTGCTAATGAAACAGCATTAACAAATAATAAGAGATGCTTATGATGAGAACGTTTGGGTTCTTTTTCAGAGAACAGAAGACTATTCATAAAGTGACTGAGAATTTATGGCTCAGGATTAAAGAGTGGGAAGTACTCATATTGATAATAGTGAACAAGGAAGTAAACTGGTGGGGAGATCACTTCACTAGTGAATTGATTTCAAGCACAGCTTTTACTCTATCCTGATTAAGATATTCTTCTCAGCATATGTTCTATCAAGCCATCATATTCAACTACTCCTGCTCTGACTATCTAGTAAACAAAAAAACAAAACAAAACAAAACAAAAAACAACAAAAAAATTAGAAAATTTACATAACAAGCTGGAGCTACTTATCTGCTGAAGAATAAGTCATGTAGTTGGTGTCAGATTAATTTTTTCTTGCCTTCTTTTTCAATTTTCAGAGAATGACCTGGATTGGAAGGGACCTTAGATAAGCCTAATTTCAAGCCCCCTGCCACTGGCAAGAACACCTTTCACTAGACCAGGATGCTCAGAGCTCCATCTAACCTGACCTCAAATACCTGGGATAACATATATATGTATAGACATGAGTTTCAAATATTTTGTAATGGTTTATATTTAGGAATGCATTTAAATTATTACTGTACTCAAGCTAAGAGTTAAGGAGCTGAAAATGGAGCAGATGTAGGGGATGTCCCTAGATTTGAAAACCATTGTCTGGAAAAGGATGTAGGTAGCAGAAGATTTTCTCAGTCAGCAGAAAGGCCTTATGAAAATGCAACAATGAGATTTCTTTCCTCCAGAATTTATTAAACATGCAGAAAAACAGTTTCTTCATAAAACAGACCCATATAGCTGACTACAGCAGCAACATTGTGGGGGATGTGATCAAAAGTGAGGGCTGCTGTGTCTGAACTAACTCAGGTTTGCATACATTGACTACTGCTTTTGGCAAGTGTGGTTGAAGCTCTCTCCAGCAGCAGCAACAAGAGCTTCAAGGCCATTCTGGGCAGCACTTTTCTGACTTATTTACAGTGATGAAAAGGTGAACAAATAAGGTAAGGATTCAGAGTAATGCAGTTTCCTTTCATGTCATTTTTCTTCTACTTTGTCCTAAGTTTTGTTGAGGTAGCTGCAACAACCATGACATTATTTCAATTACTTCCAACTAATATAATTATTTAAATAGTCGTTCAGGTATAAAGAAAGGGGCAGAAACTGATGCATAGGCAGTTCCACCTGAAAATGAGGCAGAACTTTTTATTGTGCATGTAAATATACACTGGAACAAATTGCCCAGAGAGATTGTGGACTCTTCCCTCACTGGAGATGTTCAAGAATCATCCAGACACAATTCTGTGCAATTTGCTCTGAGATGCCCCTGCCTGAGCAGGGAGGTTCATGACCCACTGTGAACCCTTCCAAGCTGACTCGGTGAGCCTGTGAAATTGGCCAGAGCTATGGAACACAGCTCATGCTAAACAGAGATGTGTGACTATTATTAAGGGAACAAGTTGGAAAACTTTGTGCAGAGCCATTTTATTTCTTTTGCTTTAGGGTTGTTATCTTATAAAAGCAATAAACAAAGAACAAACAGAATTTTGTTTTTAAGTTACATAAAAAGGTGTCTAGAGCTCAAGGGTAGAACACTTTGTAGCTATAAATTTAAACAAAATAATGTAACAATTTTTTATTGTACAATTCAGCTGAATTTCTAGAGTTTTTTGCCTTTAATATGGAAAAGGATTTTGTAAAACTAAAATTCCCTTTAGGTAGGCTAAGATTTTCTCAAAATGTTAGTTTATTTTCTTTCTTCAGAAGGCACATTCAGAAAAATATTTCGTGTGCATGAGTGAGATTTACACAAAATGCTCTCATTAACACTCATGTAAACATAAATAACTGTGTGCCAACTCTAAACATATTTCAAACCAGTGCAGAATAAACATCCATGTCAAACACCAAGAGAGATGCATCTAGATTCAGTAAGTTGGGAAGGAATTGTTTTCCATGGCCACAGTTTAATCTGGATTAAAGTGAAAAAGGGTTTTAAACCATGCTACGTAAGTTTGAGCTCAACTTCCATTTCAAAGGCAAAATATCCTGAACATAATAAATTCTTATAATTATTCCAAGTCAGAGCTACAGAAATTCTTATATAATGTGCTTTGCAGAGATTTTTTGGTAACGGCTTTTTGTTTGCCTAATCGGTTGAATGGAACTTTAAATGTATGTGCACATACACACATACACATACACGTTTTATTTAAAATTAGGTTTGGCCTCTGTATTTAACTAGGCAGAGTCACCTAGTGGGGAAACAATTAAAAGAATGACAAATTGATCTATTTTTAGGAGTCAGAAGAGTTCAGACTCCTAGAGTCTGGGAAACAGTGTCACCTCCAATAAAATGATATGATTGATGCTGGGCTAAGGAACAGGGATTTCAAGAATTGCCAAAGCAACCTTGCAGTTCTCAGAAAATGAGAGCTCTCCCCCTCTGCTTGACACTTCCCATCCTGTAAGTATTGTTTCACTAAAGAAGAAACAGGTTAAATTCCAGCTGTTGTCAGTTCTTAGCCAGGTCTGTTGAAGAATGTGGCTTTTGAAAAGTTGTATCAATACTTCCCTTTCATTATTACCAAAGCAGGCTTAACTGTCTTTGATGTCTCCTTACCAACATCATTACAGTTTTCTACAACAAGTGAATAGAGGGCTTTATTTAAGGTCACGTTGAAATTCTGAGTTGAAATTGCAATGCGTTGGGGGACTGGATTGTTCATTGTTTGTAATACTTTCCCTTTTGCAGTCTGTATCAAAACCAAGTGAAAGAATGGCTTCAATTTTCTCTCACAAACATAGCTCAAGCTATTAACCTGGACCATTAAATTTTTTAGAGTGCAAGCTCAAACGTCTGTCTTTTGCTTTTCTGCAGGCTTAACATTGCTTGTTAGAAAATATAACATAGAAAAAAAGAGAAAAAGAAGGAAAAACTGATGAATCAGTTATACACATGATTGTTTGGCAGACAGTCTACTACATCTATAACATTTTATTTGTGAACTTTTGTCATATCTATTGATCAATATATCACACTTTTCTGTGTGTTCAATACCTAATGAGAACTGGGTAAGATGGAAAGTTTCTCTCTAAAAATACTAAATATACATGGACAGAGGGTATTACATTCAAGCTTGTGCACAGTCTTTTGGGAAATCAATCTAACAAAGAGAACGCATTTAATCATCCAGTCTTGTAGTATTTGTGTACTGCTGCTGCTCAGTTATAAATAGAGTGTATAGCTTCTAGTGCTTTACCAATGTTAACAAAGTAACAGGTGAATAACAGCAACAACAAAGCCAACAGAGAAATAACACTAAAACTGTTAGTGCAAGTTGTTTTCTGTGTTCCTCACTGGCTATTTGGCTGGAATATTTTGGAAAACTTCAATGCACAGCACACAAAATCATGGTTTTTTTTAATGAAATCTGTGTGCAATTCTAATCCACCTTGTGAATTTAAGAAAAGATTTGCTGATATGGATATGTCATATGTCGCGTCCTAAGTCAAATTACAGCTACAGAATCATGGTACTTTCTTAGTTGCAATCTGGGATTAAATTTAGTGGATGACTTCTCAGTTTTAAACTTTTCATACTACTGTAATAGCTTTTCATCAGAGTTGAGCACATCACAGAGAGCAATGTGGTGTTGGAGTCTCTTTGTGTCAATGTGCCGGAGAGATTGTTAAGTGGATTCAGAACTGGCTTGGGCATCTCTGAGCAGTGGATTGTGAATCACAGCTATACATTTTTGATTGTCCAAGGCAGAAAAATATCTTTCTGCCATTAAACTTTTCCAGATTACTCTCATATAAAATTCACAGTCTGAACCAAAGTAGAAAACTGCTGGGGAACATTCAGTGGTGTTGTGACATCTATGAATTAGCATTCTAAAATACCATGTCAGCCTTGTGCAGTTTTGTTTTTAAGACCTATGCATTTTATTTCCTTTAAGTTATTACTTAAATTATATTCTGATTTCTTATGTAAAACTTTAAACAAACATGTCTGTGTACAAAAAGCATTCAGAAAAAGGCTTAAAAAGCCTCAAAGGATTACAGTTCATGGACAATCAAAACGAATGAGGAAATGGCTGCCTACACTAATGTCACCAATTTATCCACTTCATCAATTTTTTAAAAAGTCCCCCCGATATCTTAAAGACATAAAGAATTGATAGTTCTATATATTGTCGTAGGCTAAAATTTTTCTGATTTTGGAATTTACTCTTAACACAATTGATTCACCTGGATGTGGGACAGCACCACTATTTTCAGTAGTGCCTGAAAACTACTATCAATATCGGTAAGTCAACAGAAAGACAGTCTATGGAGAACAGAGGATAGAGAACTGCACTGCAAAGCTATTTACCATGTTCCTTGTGAGATGCTTATGCAAGTGAATGCTAAATGTTGTGTTCACGAGCATGCAGTCATTTCGTGCATAGCTATCCAATTTACTTAGGTGATTATAAAAACTTCAAAAAGTTAGTAGTGGTTTTATTTTCTTCCTATTGCCTAGTCAATTATTCACCTCCATGGCCTTACGTGGTTTAGAATTGGTCTAAATAAAGATACTATCTTTAGCACAGCTAAGTCATTTAAGTAATTTCACCAAGAAGGAAAACAGAAAAGTATATATGAGATCTTTGGCAGATTTCTCTTGTGTGTATATTCAACTAAGCAATTTGCAGATGTCTATAGAATCTGAATTCTTAAAATTTTTTTTGGTTTTTTTTTTCTTTCTTTCTTCTATTTTTGAGAAATATCCGGATAAGGATGAAAAAGGTAAAAGGTATTTTAAAGAGTTTTCTGTGGCTAGTTTCCTGGTGGGTCTGGTTGAGTCTTTCTTGGGAATATATAAAAGAAG
This sequence comes from Toxostoma redivivum, assembly GCA_013397375.1. Classification (NCBI taxonomy): domain Eukaryota; kingdom Metazoa; phylum Chordata; class Aves; order Passeriformes; family Mimidae; genus Toxostoma; species Toxostoma redivivum. Next base: position 1,549,597 of record VXBI01003337.1, on the reverse strand, counting down.
TATCAAGGCAAAAAAAACAACACAAGATAGAAGATTACAAACATTTCATATAACAGATGTCAATTTTTCCTGTAAAGAATGTTAACTGTTACAATTAGATTCCCTAAGCACTTTTATGTTAAGTTTCAAAAGACAACATCATCTATGTACTGGAGTATAGATATCAAAATTATGCAACACCAAAAATTTAAAACATTTATGTCTCATTACTGCATACTTGCCTTCAGTCTAAGCAGGGGAAAACACAGTACTTTTAGCACTTTTGTTAAAAAAAAAGAAAATAATAATTTTAGGAGCACTATTGTAAATAACCAAAATAGGTAATATTTCTCATGTACTTGAGAATTTTGATTCTTAACTAATCTCAAAATATTAAAGTAAGTTTGGCTTTTTAATAATATTTGGTTTTGAAGCTAGATACTATGACACATATTTTTAGTGTTAACCAGGTAAAAAACTACACTAATTATTAGGATTTACTTGAAAAGACATTTTCTCAATGTTATGGTACTTGACCTGGACTAAAAATGAAAAAGATAAAATTCTTTGTTTCTCATAAAATACTGATGATTATAACAAAACAAGAAATGCTGAAGTTGTTTAGGCCTTTTTTGCTTTATTTTTGGTTTTTTAAAAATGTTTGGGTTGAATTTTTGTTTGGTTTGGGTTTTTATCTCTGATGTTCTTTGCTGGTTTACTTTGTTGTTCTTTGCTAACACATACATAGGCATGTCTTCTCAGTATTTCAGATTTGTTTTGGTGAGAAATGGTACCAACTAAATTCAAGAATCAAATAATGAAAAGGCCCAAAGATTAATCACATACTTTCTAGTATCATAAATTATAGTCTGACTGCAGGATTTAAATTTACGCTTACCACACCAATGCTGTTGCAAGGAGAAAGCACTATTGCAAATTTATATTAGTGCTCCTGGAAGATAGGAATTTTAGAATTAATGCCATTTTACCAATGTAATTTTTTTTTAAATCACCAATTACAAAATATCTGTATCTTACTCTATGGCACAAGACTATCCTTAGCACAAAGTATTTTTCAAGCTAGGTGAAATCTTAGGTCAAGAATGCTTACTGTACTTTCATTCTTATTTTAACAATTAAAGGTCAGAGATTTAGAGCATGTGTTTGTGCTCACATTGTGAGGCTGATAAAACTGCAACCACAGGCAACCTGAAGGACCTCCACATTTCTTTATTTAAGCTTGATGTAGAAATAATCCATCTTTTTTCTCCAGGCAGTCTTGGTTCGATATTGCAGAGTAAAGGCATTATGTTTCACAACCTTTAGCTGGTTTCTCATTGATCAGTGACATTAATATATCTGTGTATGACACACAGAGAAAATTAAAACAAATTTAAACTTGAATAAATCTGTCTATGATGGTGGACTATAAAACAATGAATATGTTTGCTGATTAAGATTTCTGCAACTCACTTTTGTTAAAATCTACTTTTACATTCACCCTTTCCCTTTTTGTTTTATAAAGCATTTTTAAATAAAACAAAGTATTTTTTGGATGGGATGTCTTGGTAAAGAAATGGTAAGGATATTGTAGGAAATGTTGGACAATTAGTTTTCTTCTTTAATTATTATTAAAGACACAAAAACCACAGCAAAAATAGACAGAAGTTTAAACAGTGAATATATATTAGGTTTTGTTACCTGATTCTCTTTTAGAATAGGTATAGTTCCTAGTACTCTATCATCAGTGTCTAAAAATCTGCAATATATATACCATTGAAACTTAATTTTTCAGTTGGAAAGTAGATTTTTGTTTATTTGTTTTCCAAATTTTACTAATTTGTAAATGAGGTAACCCTCCCTAGGCTTCACAACATCTTCATGTCTAAATACAAGAATCATAATGTCATAAATGAGAGTCAAAAGTAGGAACAAATCTTTCCTAGAGCTCAAAAATGCCAATTTTTTTAAAAATGTACTGCATTAGGTTTTGCAGAATAAGCCTATTACATCACTTGGAGATTCCGGACTTGTTACTCTTAAAGAACCTGCACCTTTTGTTAGTAGAGTTTCAGGAGAGCGAAGTAAGCCCAAAGCATTTGTGGACTCTAGTGAAAAGAAGGGACTGTCTCCAGAGTCATACTCACAAAGGAAAAGACTGTGGTTAAATACGACAACCAAAAATATAATGAATGAACATGTAGGTCAAGGTTGACTGAGAGAAATAACATAGATCAGTGGTGAATAAGAAAGGCAATTTTTGCCAAAAGTAGTAGTGAAAGTTAACTGGCAGGCAAATGTAACAACTCTGTTAAAGTCAAGAGAATGTAATGAAGCAAGTGAGTTAAAAGAACTGTGAAGACTGGAAGGCAGAGTACACTGACAGGCATTTGTTCAAACAGTATAAAACCTGGCACAAGTGACAGAAGAAATTCAAGCCATTAAAATATGCCAATCCCAGCTATGACCAGAAAGTACAAGAAGCAATGAATGGGCAATCAAATTTGGTCCTTGGAAAAGATGGAAAAGGCTTTTGCTGATTTCTTCAGGTTAGTTGCTTACTTTTAAGCAAAAACATGAGACACAGAAATTGTGACACATGACAATCTAGGTTCCTTCCCTGTGGAACAGAGCAGTAAAGCAACAGGCCCAAGGCAGTCCCTTGGAATTTGGTCTCCTACAGATCTCATGGGGAAAGAATAGCTGTATTAACAATGAAATGTGAGTGTTGAAGTGTTTGTTTTGCTTTGTGTATTTTACAGTATCCACCCTGAAGCCATCTTTTATTAATACTTAGAACTTATTCTTGTTTTTAATAACCTGAAGGGCCTACAATATCTTGATTACTAAGGGTTTGGACATTTTTAACACATCTTAGCATCTTCAAGATGCAAAGGTTAAAAAGGCACATTTAGGTGCATATAATACCAGATTGATCATAAATAGGTTATAAAAGGAATCTTGCTGTTTTTGGCCCACAGATGCATTAATCAGACACAAAAAAACAGGAATACAAGGAGTGCAGATGAAGAGGCACATAAATTAAAAGTGACTTTTAGTGACTGACTTTGACTATTGAGAGACCACTATGGCTAGGTCTTTTTACTAAATTTTACCCTCTAAAGAATTGCACTCTTCTTCAATTTGATATAGCCACTGGCATTTTTCTGCTTTTTACTTAACATCTCACCTCTTGGTCTTCTGATAACATGCTGTGCAAAAGATCTGCCTGATAAGTGCCTGCAGCAATGTGTTCTGGAGCTAAATTGTTTTCGTAATCTTTTTACTAAAATAAAATGAGCAGCAGGATGTTTGTCATTTCAGCTGCAACAGAATAAATATTTTATCATCCCTTCTTCAAAAGCTCATCTGTAACTCAACGGGTTTATCGAACAATTTAAAGAATGAAAGCATTTAATTCACTTTAGCTTTGATTACATTACATGGCCTATTGTGTTGAAAGCTGGAAGTAATCTGTAACTGGGGTTTACTTAAAATACTGATTTTTAATTACTTTCCTCAGGTAAACTGCCACCTTTATCAAGTGGGTGTTCAATGTGTACATATGTAAAATTATTACTATCTTTGAAAGAATTTTAATCAAAAGATTTTCAGTTTTGTAAGGAGAGATTTTTTTTCTTTTTTCTTAGAAACTCTCAAAAGCATCAGGATTCAGTATGCTAGTAATAAAACTTTAATGAAAAGGCATGCTGAAGCATTTGAAGTGGGGAAAACAATCACTTCACTTCTCATCAAACATGCAGAGAATTTATTCTGGTGCCCTTTAACAAAGATAGGCAAGGTTTTTATCTAATTATGATGTCCCTCCCAAGTCGTTAGAGAACCACTCAGTGAAGGTCAAGATTCAAGGAGCAGAACTTCAGGCCACATCTGCTGCTGACCTTGAACACTGCAGGGAATCAAGAGCACTACTGCTTCACAGGATTTTGATTTGCAGCATCCTATTCACAGCACTTTATGCCAAGAAAAATCATGTGACCTGTTGAAGATCAGTAGAAATAAGCCAAATGAAGCATAGGTATGATGAGGACAAATGTGAAAATAAATGAAAGCAATATGTCTTGTTTTATCCTGTATCTATTTATGAAATTCACCAGAGAGACAATTGAAATGATAGAGTGAGAGAAAGAGTTTTATTTTGTAATAACTTTGTGGACAACTTTTCTTTCACCTCAGCAAGAAACAAAAACAAAACATAAAATAAAAAGGAAAACAGTAAGAAGAAAAGGGAAAAGGTTGAAAGTAAGTGGTTGTATTATTGAACAAACTATACCTTTGTACAAGCCTTCAACAAGGGTTTTGCTTATATCACTCTCATGGCTGACACTATCTTCATAAAAATACACTTCTTAATAAACAAACAAAAAAAGGAAGAATTTGAAACAAGAAATCTACAGGTAAAGGCAGATGAGAGACCCTTTACTTATAGCCTTGATACCATGAAATATTTTATATCCTGGTATTTAAATCTCTGATAGCTGTTTTAAGAATGTCTCTTCCTCAGCTCTGTTTTGCCTTATCATGCCTCACTTTGTCTCCCTTGCCTTCTTCTGTCTTGATGGTGTCTAATATCACTGACATTTATTGTCTGTAAAATAACATCTGGTCAAGTGACTGTTGTTCATCCTTCCTGATCATGATATTCCTCTGTTCTTTTTACAGATCTGTCTTTGCTATTTACTTTAAAACCTCTGCCTGTAGGAAAATTCACTCCAGGTCTGCTCGGCATAAAATACTACTGTTTAAGTGCCAATGTGACAGATGAGGTGGGAGGCCAAATGATATTGTCATTTATGATTGTGAGAACAGAATCAATCTCTCTAATTCCAATGTGGAGGACAGAAAATCCCTACAAATAATAATAAACTTAGAATGTAGTAACAAACCTCTAAGATGACATATTAGCTTCTTCTTTGTTATACTTTAATTTCACAAGGGAAAAGGGTCACAACTAAAAAGAATAATATATGGATTCTATATACTTTACGAGCAAGATTTGGTTTATTTTTATTTCTATTTTTTGAAAGTTTAAAAAGACTGTCTGTTGTTTCTATCGTGTATTTTTATGTGATACGCATAAATAAGACGTATTTTCATTTTCCTTGGTTCCCAAAGTACCCATGCCTAAATTGTCTTCTCATTTACTTTTCTATTCTCCTTCTTTCTTTTTTGTTTGTTTGTTTGTTTGGAGGTTTGTTTGTTTGTTTCTTTCTTTGATTTGTTTGCTTCCCAGGAAAACATAACTGGGAGGTTCTCTCAATTGCAAGAGAAGAGTGACTTGGTCTCTGTTCTCTCTTTCACAATTAAATAATGATTCCACTGTTCTATCTGGAATGATCCACCTTTGCAGAAGGCAGTTTATTCCCAAGTCACGCTATGTGTCTCTTAATCTTTCAGGAGTCTGTCTCAAGTTGCTCAGGCCCAAAAAAGAAGCACAGGCGTTCAGAAAAACTAAAAACTCTGCCAAACTTTGCAGTGCTTCCTGTGCACAGCAAGTCTGGGAAGATGATCTTTTTTTTCATTGACAGAAGTTTCCCCCCATGGAAGAAAAATATCACTTCCTCACTCCCACCCCTGCAGTCCCCCAGTGTTTTGGTCGATTTCACTACATTAAAACTATATTTTCTTCTGAACACTCTTATGCCTGAGTCATATAATAGGAATTGCAAGAGAGAGTTAAAAGCTATAGTATATATTTTCTTTTTTTTTTTTTTTTTTTTTTTTTTTTTATTTTTTTTNTTTTTTTTTTTTTTTTTTTTGTAAATTGGTCTGAATATTATCCATGTGATTGCTGGCACTCAAACAGAAGGTTTTTCTTTGGAATTAAGGTGAAGTACAGCTAAAAAAAAAAAATTTAAAAAATTAAATGTGATAATTGAGAGCAACAACAATAAAATCAATTATTCCTGCTATTTAAGTTCTTCCACTTCTAAAAGTTTAAAGAATCTTCAAATAGATGACAGTGTTTTGGTAAGGTGGGAGAATAATATGTAATGGGAAAGAATAAACAAACATACTTTATAAGTATATACTTTTTAAGATATAACAAGAGTTATAAAGATATTTTATGAGTATATAACATGAGTTTTCATGAACATTGCCTCAGTTCTGTGTCTACAAATAAGAATGCTAACGAAGGTCCATTGAGCTAAGAGAGATTTTGGCTACACGGTGGAAAAATCTTTGAAAATGTTCTTGATATAAACTAGGTTAAGATGTAAACCATATAAACATAGCAGATTAGATTGAATTAAATATGGTAAATAGTGATATGCCTTGAGCATAGAACATTCTTAAAGGCTCTTGAAAGATGATTATTTAGCTCTCGTTCCTGGAGCCCATGTCCATGTTGCAGTCTTTTAAAATTCATCTTCCTCCTCTGTAGCATAAACTTGAAGAGTTTAACACATAGACAAATTTAATTTGTGTCTTTAAATTACTACTGGTACTTGGGAGTTCTTCTCAGAATACATTCAAAAATATTTCTGCTTCTCTTCACTCAGTCTTCATCCTGCTCTGATAAAACCAGTGTCTCCCTTTTGTTCACTCATGCCTCATGTGTAAGTTCTCTCAGAGTGACAAGTTCCATTCAACTAATATATATCCAAAGGGATAAGATTAAATGGCAGAGATTTTTACTCCAGGTCTACTGTCATGCAGACCCTTGTTCTTATATTGGTCCAACCCTACTCTTAGTTAATGAATATTAAATTATTTGCTCCATAATGGGATCAACTTCAAGACCACTTACTGTGGCAAAAGACATTATGGGCTCATGAACAAGGCATTCAAAGAGACAGAAACATATTCCATAGGTAACTTTCCAAAGGAAATATCACTACTGTTCAATTACACGCACGTGCTTTCTAAATAAAGCTATTTAACTGTCCAGCACTACATGCAGGGGAAACGAAGTAAAAACATTAATGCCCCTCAAAGAAAGGTGTCTAACATTCTTCAGCATTTCTTTCTTCTTTTTCTACTTCGTGTAATCCTGTATTCATTGTTCTGGGCTTTAATAGTCATGTTCAACATTCTTCATTCATTCCAGTATGTGACATCTGAAGATAGCTGTTGTTACTCCAAGAACTGTGCTCTTATACTCAGCTGTTGCTGCAAGAAGAATAATCTCTTATCTCCCTGCATCAATGAAAAAACCTCATACTAATATTGTTTTTTGTAAGCCAGCTTTCAAATGTGAACACATTTGTATGCATGGCACTGGAAATCAAGGCACTAAATTCGGTTCTAAGAATTCCCATGACAAATCCATCCTACAGTATTCCAATCAGTAGTGCTAAAATCTCTGCCACACAGTAAATAAACAAAATACTTGTTAAATGAAATGTTTTTTAAGGCTTATGAATCCTTTCCTAATTTGGTATATGGTAATAGAATTATACTAATTTCTGTATTTATATACTCTTATATACTCTTCTGCACTCTCTCTTAGTGGGTAACAGTTTTCAGGGCAACAGAGCATCTATTGAAAACCAGACAGGACAAAAGATCCACCTTGTTACCCACCTGCAGCACTTTATATTTCTTTCTATGTTTTTCATCCATGTTTCTACTTTTTCCCTCCAATTACCAAACCAAATCTGTTGTCCAGTACTTGAATTATTATCTTCCCAGATCCATGTGGTGTTTGTCCCTACCTCATTTTTGCATGACATTTTAAAAAGTGTTTCAGAAAACCACATATATATTTGGGGATACATTTTAGATACTCTAAGAAATAATTGTAATAGGTCTCCAGCAAAACAACAGGATGATATGGGGGATACCAATAGTAGTTAAGAAATGCAGTTGAAAAGTAGAAACACACACGGAAGTGCCCTCTTAATGCCCTATGAAGGCATTTTTTACTTTGTCATCATATAAATTGAGTATGTCTGTATAGACTAACTTCTATTAGCTTTCACACAACTAGCTTAGTTACACCGCTACTACTTTACATGTTTCTAGGTAAGGAAAATTTAGTATGACCCATCTTTCCCCTTGAAAAATTCTTACATTTGTGTGTATATGGTATCCACTTGCACACAGGCTTGATTATGGGAAATACTGCTTGTATAAGCCATACAAAATAAAATTTATTGTAATTTAGCATAACCTAAGTGAAAAAATATTTGTTCTTTATGGGTTAGTCGAGATCTCTAGCTCTATATCCATCATCAAAGCTCAATATTAATCCTAAATAAGATATACTGTTTAAGTCTGTTTCTTTTATGCTATTTTTATTCAATTCCTATCAGCCTATTTTGAGTAACATATTTTATGGATGTTAGTCCAGAGTTAAAGATTCATGTTCAGATTAGAGTGTTGATCTACTTCTGTGATTTAATTAGCTAAAAAATATTTTTTCTATTATTTTGGAAAAGTCAAATTTGCCTTTTCTACTTGTAAAAGTGTTTCTAATTTTTAAATGTTATAAATAATGGTCTTTACAAATTAAAAGCCAAGTCCCATACAGATTATGTTGATTCTGTGTTTTCAGACACAAAAGGAGAATCTGCTTTGTTAGGGTGTTGAAAAATCAGAGGTTTGTTTCCATCTCAGTATATTGTTTGGCATACTCAATAGGCAGAATAGAATGAGTTAAATATATGATGCTTTTATTTGCTGTCATTGTTGCTTACAGAACATTCATAACAAGCTTTTTGAGACTCCTTGTAATGGTGAGGAAACAATTTGTTTTGAGAATTAATTTGCTGAATGGGAAATGTTTCCAGTTTGCTTTCCAAGCTATAATGACGTGACTGAATTCAGAAGTGCCCTTGAAAATCTGCAATGTAGAACAGCGTATACACCACGCATTCATTCTATACGGTGCCAAAGAAACTATTAACAACAAATAAATACGTGCCACTTTTCTTAATTTATTAACTGGTTCTGATTTTTATTTCATTTTCTCATTTTATATCACCTCTGATATACCATTTGCTGTCACTTGTGAGGTCTAAAGTCACCATAGAATTTAAGCACGTGCTGAATTTATTCAATGAATAAAATTTTGCTTATTCAGGCTGACAATTCTCTGCAGTGCCTACTCCATGCATTTTCTATGTAGCCCCGAAATCCTCATGATTCTTTAAATCAGACTATTCATTCTGGTTTTTGAGAATTCAGGTCCTATATCAAAGACAATTAATGATCAGTGATAAAGAGAACTCAGTTATCACCCTTTACTTCTCTCACTCACTACATTAATAAGCCAAATTAATAGCTTGAATTGAAGAAAATCAAATATAACTTTCTATTTTTTTAGAGGGCTGATGTGTGCTTTAGCTCTCTAAGCACTTAACCTACAGAGTCCTTGTCAAACACCAAGTATCAATTAATTAAGTAGTTGTAAGTACCTAAATATATAATCAATACTAATGATCTGATTTTATTTTTAACCAGAAAATACAACATTTCATACTTTGTGAACCCTTTAATTGCTAAAAGTCAAGAAAGAAAAATTTCAAAAAGTGGCAAGAGACTAATATTGATTAAAATTGGTAAAGCCAGGGAAAATCAGTGGCACAACTTATGTCATTTCTCTGAAGTATGCATTCATTATTTTAGCCATCTAAATTTGCTAGAAAATATCCATTGACCAAATGTCAGCCTACCATTTCGGGGAAAAAAAACCAAAACCAAAAAATATTATGAAGAAAATAATTTATTCAAAAGATTCAGTCATTACATAAGATCAAAAATACACTAAAAATGTTGAGTTCAACAAATAAAATCCCCTGAACAATTTCATTTTCAAATATTTACTTATCTGCAACTTCCTTGCCCATACTATCATCACTTCTATGCAGAATAAAAACTTGGAGCATCTCTTTTACAAGGAAAGGCTGATCAAGTTGGGCCTGTTTGGCCTCAAGGAGACACAGCTGAGTATTGGAGGGAGGGTGTCAAGAGGATAGAGTTGGGGCCATGCTTGGTGGTGCTGAGCAATAGGGTGAGAGGCATTGGACAGAGACTGATGTACAAGAAGATCCACCTGAACATGAGGATGAATTCTTTACTATGCAGGTGACCAAGCTCTGGAACAGATTTCCCAGAGAGGTTGAGGAGCCTCCCTCACTGGAGTTCATCAAGAACTGTTCGCATGCAAACCTGTGCAATGTGTTCTGGAATGACTCCACTTATACGTGGAGTTTGGATCAGATGAACCATTACTCATTCTGTGATTCTGTGAAAACAATATTGCAATTTCTCTAGAAGAAAAGGTGTTATACTTTAAACTCACCTAGCTTAATCTCAAGATGTGGAAAACCCCCATCATTTTCTATGCCATCATCTAATTGATACTAGTATGTTTGTTGAAGACAGGCATCAGTTTAGAGAGGCATGGATTTATACATCAGGGATTTGATCCTGTCACAGAAAAAACTTCTAAATTCTCATAATCATGGACGTTTTCTTTTACGAGCATTGAAAGTTTGACTGGGCACAGTAGGCTCCTTGGGATACCTGTCACTCTGGTGCTGTAGTGTATTTCAAGTTTCATCTGTCTATATTTTCCATACAAGTAGTTTTCCATACAGTAGTGGGGTTACTGTATATCTTAGGCTACAGACTGGCAGCCCCCTAAGGTTCAGTCCAAGGGGGAAGAACTTAGTTTGAGGCTATGCTCTGATGTTTATATCAAAGTGATACTGACACATATTGAGAGCAAAAGTCAGGAAATTTGCCAACAAATAGTTGCTTTGAAAGCAACTTCTTTTGAATCCTGATGCCTTTGTTCTTTTCTGTTCAGAAAGCTGGCAATTTGACATAGCAGGTATTTCCTGGTGCTTTTTCTTCTTGGTACTTGTACACAGAAGAGGACACTGCCTTGTCTGGTTTTGACTACATTTGCATCTCTACTGACACTTTCAGCCATACTGCAAGCTTTCATTATCCTAATAGCAACATAATTCCAAAATGTTTTCTTCAAAATCCCTATTAGTCTGCTCTTTCAAACATCATTACAAAGTTCATCCAAATAACATGAAAGTAGACACTCTTAAAAATACATATAATTATTATTTTACTTATCTCTTTCCTATGTTCAGATTTCCATTAACTAGTCATGGACTTAAAAGCAAAATAAAATAATATAATTCCTGCATGTATAATATTTTGTATATTATAAATTACATTAAAATGTATCAAATTAATAATTTTTATTTTTATTTAATTGTTCTAACATAACTATGGTAATGTCTCTTATTATTTAAACTGACCTCTTGGAACACTATTTTGAGAAAATATTGAATTGATATAATCTTAGGAAGCTGATGTTCTTGAAAGTAGGTAGTTTGACTGCCAGTACAATACCCAATAGCATTCAGAGAGGTTTCAGATGTGCAATAACAGCTGAATTAATTCTGGTCAACATAGAGAGATTGAAACAGGAAAAAGGTGAGACAGAAATAAATTTTCTTTGACCTCACTTAACTCACAGCTATAGGTGTGTGGATAAACAGCAGAATGGGCATGGGTTTCATTCCTTTAGGAAACTCTAGAATTGTCCATAAATTTATGCTTTCCCCACACTGTTTTCCTTTATCTCTCCAGGTCATCAATGTCTTTAATAGAACTGGCTTCTCTGAGTCTGCCTCATGCTCTATTCAAAAGGAATCCAAGTAATTATTATTTACTAATTATCACATGGCTCTAAGAGAGAGTGTGTGAATATCATCAAAATATATTAATATATAAATACTTAGAGGTATACTTTTATAATTTTGTAGTCATATCTATCTACACAGCTTCAGCAAATTGAACATTTTGCAACCCCATGGGATCAGACGTGGGAAGTTGTTAATGAAATCAGGTGATGTCATTGTGTGTCTACTCTCTAAATCTGTGAAAGGCCATGACAATCAGAGGGTCCCCCCAATGACTGCAAAAAGGCAAGTGTAAGACCATTTTTGAGAACAACAAGAAAGACTATTTGGAGAGCAACAGGATCATCAGCCTCAACAAATCACCTGAAAAAGCTATGGATAAAATCTACTTGAAAGCAGGCACATGAAGAACAAGATTGTGATTGGGAACAGAAACAAGGGAATTACCAAGGGCATATAATGTCTGACCAATTTGCTTTCCTTCTGTGATGAAGTTCCTGCTTTCCTCTGAAAGGAAGAGAAGTGGATGCAGTCCATGTTGGTTTTATCATGGTTTTTCATATGATCTTGCACACAAACTGTAGAGCCAATTTGGTAACTTATGGACTGAGTAAATGGACTTGAAGGTGAAAATAAATTGGCAGGTCCTCTTGATTTTGTGCTGGAATAGGACAAAGTCATTGGTCAGTAGCATTCCTCAGGATTTTATACTGTGGCTGTTATAGTTATGCATCTGAAATCCTATACAATGGGACTGAATACTCCAAACCATGACAAGCTGTGGGGAACTACTCCTCACTGAGTGCTTGATAGGCTATAAAATGATCTGAAATTACCTCATAATGTTCAACAAAAACAAATGCAGTTTTCTGCTACCATCAGGTGCAAAAAACTGTGTTTGGGTATTAGCTGGGTAAAAAAAAAGAAAAATAAAAAAAGTATTCCTACAGAAAAAGACCAGAATGTCCTGGTGGACAAGCTGAACATGACTCAGTGGCATGCACCGACAGCAAACACAGCCAACTACATAGTGTATTAACAGGAGTGCAGCCAGCACTGGAAGGAAGGGGTGTCTAGCAACTATTTAGCACTTAAGAGACTGAACCTGGATTATTGTGTCCAGAGTTTTGTATCCCAGTGTAATAACAACGTTTTCATATTGGAAAAAAACTTTATTAGAGGTCAGATTTTCAGGGTACTGACATACTTTTGACATGAAAACAGAATAAGAGAACTTGATTTTTTCAAATTTAAGAGAAGGAGAATAAAGGAAGATTTTACCAAGTTATACAACTACCAAACAAATGATATAAAAAAACAGAGACAGACTGTTGTCAGAAGTGACCAGTGCTAGGAAAATTGGCAACTGACATAAATTGCAAAAATTAAGCTCTGATTGCATATTAAGACTTTTTTTTTTTTTCATCTGTCACAGTGGCAAAGAGTGGATCAGTTTCTCCAGAGATCTCTAGGAATCTCATAAACCACATAAATGAAGACCCAAAACTTAACTTGATAAATTTCTAAAATATCCAGTACAGGACGACCCTGCATACAACAGGGTTTTAGACTCAATGGACTTTAAAGGAACCTTCCAGCTTGTTGCTCTGTGATTGTACGTCTCCTGCACTTAAAAAAATACCAAGAAGAAATTTAAAGCCAAAAGGATTTAGAATATCTAGGATTTAAGTTAAAAATTAGAGCAAATAACATAGTTGTAATTTTATTCCTGAATATTCCTTCCAATCATATTGTTTCAACAGAATACAATTTCCTTCCCTGAGATTATCACAAGAACTGTTATTTGTTAAACACTGTCCCTGAATATCAATATATCCTCACTGCCTATGTCCTTTGTATCAATTATATGGATTTTATTCATATAGAGAATTAAAATTTTTAGAGAGCATAAAGATTTCAATTCAGTGAAATTTCAAAGGTAATACTGAATGAGAGTGAAGGGAATAATTGATTTTGTGGTCCAAATGCAGGCCTAGGTTTAAGGGTCAGGCATAGGTGCCATTCTCAGTTTAGTTCTGTGGTGACAATTTGGATGATTTATATTTGCCCAGGGCAAACCTAAGTCCAGTTTAACTAATCTCATTATTCAGAAGTTTTTGAGACATGATTTATCCTTTGAGTTTCTCTTTAGGCAACACAGTGATACCTCTTTGTTCTGGATACAATTGGACCACTCATCAGTAAAAATGACCACATCGAACACTATCTTCGACTGCCAAGCTTTTGAAGTTCTATAGACTACAAAAAAAATTCTGAAAGAGTGGTAAATATATGCATATATGTGGGCTCATATTTAATTATAAAGATCCTATATATAAAAAGTGTTAGCTGAGTTCTTGAAAAAGTAACAGAGGGAAGAAAACAAGTTATTAGTCTGAATAGATCTTTACCTTTTCATATTGCTACATAAAAACTATTATCCATTCATTTTTACTAACAGTAGAATTTTATTAATTTAAGATTAGACATGTAAAACAATTTCTCTTACACTTGTGCTTATGTACCACATGTAGCTTTCTCTTGCTCAGTTTTTTCTAGTTCATTCCATATTTTCTCCCTGGTTTTGTTTTAATACACAATTTGATCTAACTTTCTATTCTTAAATAACCAAATATTAATTTGAAATAATTCCATGAAGGACAATGTCCTAAATCTGAAAGATGGCAAATTCCTAATTTACAATGCTGAGGAGCTCTCAAAACTATGTCAGGATGAAAGGTGTTCCTCATAATTTTTCCTACTCTGGCCTTGTCATGCACAGCAAGAAAACTGTGACATAATTACCATCATGGAAATCTGGTATGATGACTCAGACAACTGGAGTGCCTACAAGGGCAGTGAAGTTGGTGAAGGGTCTGGAGTACAAGTCTTATGAAGAGTGGTTGAGAAAGGTGGGATTGTTTGGCCTGGAGAACAGGAAGATCAGAAAGAGCTTATTGCTCTCTACAAGTACTTGAAAGAAGGGTACAGCAAAGCAGGGGTCGGTCTCTTCTCTCAGGTAAAAAGCAATAGGACAAGAGGAAAAGGTCTCAGGTTGTGCTAAGGGAGGTTTATTATATAATAAGGGAAATTCCTTCACTTAAAGGATTGTCAAATTGAAACTTTCTAGTAGTTACTGCCAACAAGAATTCTGCTTCACCACTTACATTCCATTCTTCCCTTCTGTAAAAAAACAACAGCTCTACTGTATCCCAATAAAGCTTCATTTCATCTAGTTAATTATTTTTAGTTAGCAATCTGAAGGAGAAATTAAAGATATTAAGAACCAAAGCAAATACAGTTAAATATCATAGACATACTCAATGATTGATGCAATTACAGGGTTTTTGACAGATACAGTCTTCCAGCTACAACAATCAATGACTAAAGCACCTCTTGAAACAAAGATTATACCTTACCATGCTTCTAAATAGATAACAATGAGTTATTTTCTCTGAATTTCCTAGTCCTTTTAAAAATCTCTTTAAAGTTCTATTGTCTGCATTCATGAGTTCCACACTGTAATTATACATCATACACAAGTTATCCAACTTTGTTTGCTCTAAATTTATTGCTTGGTAATTTCAGCCATCCATTTTTGTTGTTGCCTTAATTATGACAGATACATTATAATTTGGTATTCAGTTTTCCCTCTTTTTTTGCACAGAATTTTCATACCCATTCCTAAAAGGCCTTTTTCCTAAAAATTCCAAACTAAATCTCTGCCCTGTTCGGTCATAATTTGTTCTTTTTTCTTATTCTATCCCTAATTATCAACACTGAATTTCCTTTACTGTGTTGTCGTTCAATATTATGAAATATTCCTTCACTTCTGCAGACAGATTTAAGCCAGTGATCACAAATTTCTATGAAATTGTATGTCATGTACAAATTTTATCCCTCATTATTCATCCTTTTTCTTCTATCTGTGATGAATATACTAAGCGTGAGTCTCCACAGGTATTCTGGTAGTGTTCCAGCACTGAAAATTACTATCTTGTTTGTATTTTTGTTTCATTAGTTTTTTGTTTGCTGAGGCACAGAGGGACAATATCTCTTAGCTGTATCCTGTACTGGTATTGACTGGGACAGAGCTAATTAGCTCCATAGAAGTGCATATACAACATCTCGTGTCAAGGGATTGTCAAGTCCTTCTCATGGTTCCCTGAAAGCAAGCAGGGTGGGGGGTGCATGAGAGTCTGGGAGGGAACAGAGGTGAGACAGCTGACTCTCTCTGACCAAAGGGATATCCCATACCAGACAGTGTCATGCTCAGCAATAAAAGCTGTGAGGAATAAGGAGGAAGAGTGTTCAGAGTTATGGCAATTGTCTTATGTCTCCATTATGCATAATGGAGCCTGTTTTTTCTGGAAATGGATAAACACCTGCTTGCCCATTGAAAGTGGTGAAAGAATTCCTCATTTTGGTTTGCCTTTTATGCTCACCTTTGCCTTTACCCATTAAAGTCTCTTTATCTTGTGGTAAGTGCCCTAAAGAAGGAGAAAAAAGACAGTGAGACCAGCAATACACATGGACTCTTTTAGGGAAAAAGGCCGACTTTATTGAGCGGAGAGCCTGTATTTAAAGCATGTTACGAGAGTCTAGAACAGGACAGTAGTTCATTGGTCAGTTGGGATAAACATCCATGAGACCATACCTCAGGATGTATCCCATGGGAAGAAAACCAGGTGTTCATTTTTATTATGAATTCTAATCTGTTTTTCACCAGATTCTAACTTCTTTTTCGACCATATTATCACCTTGGGAAGTTTCTCATTGTTTGCAGCTATTATCAGCTTATCAGTCTGGGAAACAGGAGAAGTCCAGGCTTGAGAAAAGGAATTCTCGAGCTATATTTTGCAGCTCACTAGATGTCTCTGTCCACATTATCTCATCTAATCTCATGAATTTTCCCACTTTTACATTTCTAATTTCTCCCCCACCCACTGTGGGGAGTGACTTAGTGGTTGCATGGGGCTGCTGGAGGCAGAACCACAGCAGCTCATTAGAATTTTATTTTTTAGGAGCAATTATTGTGAGATCTTCCTGAAAGATTTTTGGAAGGATCTTTATGCACAATCTCATTTTTTCTTTAAAGGCTAATGTATCTATGAGGCATGCACAAAAATGGCTTGTGTTTTTATTTGGTATACCAGGTTTATTCATATACACACCATTCTTTTTCACTGTCTGCACCAAGACATGACATAGGTCTACAAAGTTCTCTTTAAGAACATATCATAAAAGTCACCTTTCCTTTCTTTGATTTCAATAATGATTTGAGCCATATATTGCCTTATGTACTAATTCAGAGATAGGTGATTCATATCAGAGATTCATATCAATTCAGTGATTCATATCTGAGATTCAGAGACTCATAATTTAGTGTTTGATGATTTTATTAATATGATGCATAAAATTTTCAAATATTTCATATCTGAATTTCTTAAGAGTGTCTTTAGAACTCATTGAGCACCAGCCAGATTGAGTTGGCCAGCGGGGTCCTAGCTTCACAAGGCTTTTAAAATTCTGACATTCCTGTTCTGAATTATTCACAAGCTTCATTATATGTTTGAACTATCTTCTTACCTACTACTCATTCATGAATGATACCCTCAAACACCTTGTTATAAGCTGCAGCAACACCTAAAATACCTGAAAAGCTTTGTTTGTTCTGATGAGAAAAATATCTGTTTTTTCTGGAACTAATATCTATATTTGTCCTCCAGACAAAACAGAAAACCATAGAGGTCATTCTTGCTTTTCTACTTTTGAACCCAATTTTAGCTATTCATGCTTCTTCTGTAGTTTATTAGTAACAATACACTGTGATAAAATCTATATGACAGATAATTGTTGCTAATATTTCAAATATCAAGGAGTAAATTTTCCACTGATGGAGTTATGCCACTGCAACCTGGCCCCATCAGTACAAGCTCATTTCCATTTGTGACAGATGAAAGCCTTTGGAAGCATGGAAACTTCAAAGACCATAACACCGAGATGCAGAGCATTATGGATGCATAAATTCAGGGAAAGGCTGTTTTATCAAAGCTGGGGGTAATTAATGCAAATCCCTAGACTTTCAAGCAGGTAAATAAGCATGAAAGCCTCACCCATTTCTGCAAAACTGTGTATATTGGTTTGTTTTGGTTCAGGAAGCTGATGAGGAAGTGAAAAATATGGCCCTTGTCAGTAATAAGACACAGTTATACTTTCTAGACTGTGAACTAGACTGTAGGTGCTGAGTAAATATGATAAATATAATTTGGATTGAATCAGAAGAGGGTGAAGCTTAAGAAATACTTTTGAGAGAATGAAACATAGTATCATGAACGTCTAATCAATAAGCATAAAGCAAGAGACTTGAGGCAGCAATGTGAAAAGTGTCTAAGTAAAAGCTGTGTCTCCTTTTATTAATTAATCAAGTGCTATAACAATGAATAAATTAAGATGAAGAGATTTTATTACTCTTATCATTTACCTATAGTTGTAAGAAAGTAAAAAGATAAGGATTTCCAGAAGAAATAATTTCTAAAAGGAAATTCACTTTGAAACAAGCTAATCTAATTTGAGGCAGATGTGAAAGCGTACTTTTCAGCCCTATGATTATTGTCAATTCCAGATTTTTCCTCCTGGGAAAAGTCATGTTCCCTCTGAGTTTGCCAATAGGCTGCAGGAAGGTGATCATTTGTTTCTGGGATTTTTTTAATGCTTTGTTTCACTTCAATATTATTACACTTACCAGAGGCAGAGTCAGGATACAAACTTTACAGCCTCTGACAGCCCTTCTAGGGAGCTGCATATAATTTCAGCTTTCATATGAAGAGAGGGAGCCAAAGAAGTGTAATTTAAACACAACTGAGGGAAAAACAAAGCATATTTTGAAAGAGAACTCCAATACTCACATTCTGGTTCGTGTTTAAAAAGTTTTAATGTCTTTTTAGTTGAAGTCACAGCTAAAAGTACATCCCTCAGTTCCCCAAAATGTTTGAGCTCTGACACACACAGGGTAATAACTGGAAAGCAAAACACCCTTCTGTTTGTTTAGTACACAACTAAGGATTGTAAAAGGATACTTTAAAATATTTTGCTTTACACTGATCATGAAAATAACTTTTTTTTTCTTTAACAATTGTATCATTGAATAGATTGCAGGAGTGTTTGTCTTATCTTAAAAAACAGATGGGTACCTATCTCATGGTAGATTATTTCCTGCAAAGCTTCTTTTTGTTCTTTAAATTTATCTCCTTTTCTTTCCCATACTAATGAAGTTTTCAGTGTTTCTCTGTGAAAGGTCTGCATTCACATAAGTCAAATTACACAAATTTATGCCAGAGTTTGAAGAGATATCCTGATTTTCTCAAGCAAGTTTCTATGGTGATACTTTTTACACATTTTTTCATAAACTGTACACCATCCTTTGTCATGTTAGTCTCCTAAAATATATTTCAATAAAATCCCATAATAGCTGTGTTTGGAGTTTGGCCCAAGTCCATATTTTTTGTTTGTTTGCTGGAGCTTTCTTCTTCAGTAAAAACCATGTATTTCACAGCTTGTTCTTGTTTGTTCAGTTTGTTAATGTATGATTCAATCTTTAAATACAGCTCTATGCCTAGTTTTCCATCAGACACTTTTCTAATTTATTTGCCATCTTTGCTGATTTGCATTTCTAGTAGTTAATAACATTTTTCTTATTTAACTAATTTCACACAATAAACATTTCAGTTGTAAATAATTTAGCTTTGAAAAACAGTAACTAGAATTGTTTATATTTTTAATCAAAATGGATGTATTTTTACTTGTCCCTCTGTTTTCAGGTGTTTTACACATACAGCAATGATATTTTTATAACATATTACATATAACATATACCATTACCACTAAAATTATTGAGCAAGATCTCAAAAATATTTTTTTCCTATCATGAAATGACAAATCTGTTTCAAGGTCCTACATCAGCTCATACATGAGAAATCACGAATGACAAATTAGGAGTCATGAATCAAGATTAAGGACCAGAAGTAATTTGCACAGAATAAGACCAGAAATAAGACATTAAGAAAATACTTCAGTTTATGTGTCATGCATAAAAATGATTACTGATTTTAGAGGTACTCTCCTGCCACTCGTGCTTCCTTATATAAATTAAAGCTGTAGTTGGAAAGCTACTGGAATGTGAAATTTTGTGGTACAGAAATAGGGGGTAAGAGGAATCAGAGGTCCAGGCAGAGATCAAGGTGAGCTTCTACTGTAATCAATCATAGTCCTTTTAGCATTGTTCCAGACTCTGGATACTCATACAACTCATACAATCACAATGCACTTTGATTCCTTCCTCCTAAGCATACCATGCTGAGATTCAGATTAATGGCTACTCCTTTATCCTCACCGGTTTCCAAATAAAATATTTTCTTACATTCATTCCTTGTTTGAGGAGCATCATTCTTGATCTTTCAGTCTTCACTGCAAGAGAATCCTCTGGTAAGAAGTGTTTCTTCATAGATAGAATTGCACCACTTCTGAGGGTAGTGTCATGATCTCAGTCTGACTTTAGAGGGTAGATGGACCATCCAGTGCTGTCTTGGCCTCCATGTCAACACTGACACGATATGGCTTGTGGACAGGAAGCAGGAAGGACAGTACAATAGCCCATGCCTTTGCCTGGAAGGTGCAACATCCACTACTTAACCTTCTGTACATGTTTTTCAGGATCACAATTCTAATACTACCTGCCTACCTAAAGAAAATTATCTGTCTACTACATTAAAAAAAATCTAGGGCTCTGACACTATAAAAAGTGTTGAAAAATGTCCCCTGCCCAGGTTTCAGTTTACTGGCAGTGGCCATCATTTCATGTCTAGTTGGGATTCATACTACTGGCTTAAGCCAGTTGAAAATTAGGCATTGACATTAAGAGTTTAGCAAGATCAAAAGACATTGAAAGAAATAGGTATTTCTAGAGAGTGTTTCACCTAACTGTAAAATACAGAGGATGAAGAGTGTCTTGGATAAGCCTTTCTTTATCCCTCCTTTGATTATTAGATAATGACCTGATACCACATGCTTAATTCTAGCCACTTACTGATCTTCATTTGCACACCTTGTCCTTCGTCACTTTGTATGCTCTTGTGTTATATATTCTTCAGGCGAAGGAGAATATTACCTTCTCATGACTTACATGAAACTGAAACAAAAAAAAGGACTTAAAAGTTTGCTGGGGTAAACTAATTGCATTTCCTAAATTTGTACTCTCTATTCTGTTTATGATAGTATCTTCCATTTAACTATAAACTAGATGCAGCAGATTTTTCCTTATATTTAGCTGATTGCTATTTTCTCCCACTTTCCTGACTATTGAAACTTCCTGATACTTTTAAATTGTACCATGATTCATACAGCTTTTTGAAAATATTGCTTCCTTTATTTCATCTTCAGTAACCAGTTTTGTTTAATGCATTCCTTTTAATAAACTGATTCATGCCAGGTGCCAGTTTTTCTCATGTTCTTTTAAGAAACCAAATGACTAGAAACTTAATGATGAAAACCTGCACCACTGGGAGGTGAAAGAGTTCATTTTCTGACACAGACTCATTAGATGATTTGGCACACACCAAGGGTGGCATTGATTATCATAGCCTCTGTACTCTTAAAGGTTAATGATCAGGATAATTAGCTGACCTATTGTAACTGGATAATATTCAATTGATAAGTGTCAGGTGATTGTAGTTATTAAAATAGAGTAGGAACAGACTTTCTGACTTTGCAAGATACTTATTAAAAATTGCCTCTGAAAGAAGCTGTGGAAAGCATCATCTGCTTCTTTTAGAAAGGTCTAGTTTAGAAATTTCTATTCTATCTATTTTATCAATTACCCGAGTATGTAACTTGTTTGCAAAAGAAAATTATTAGAATATAGAGGTTTAGGAACAGATGTTGTGGTGAAAATTTTAAAAGGTAGTTCGTCACATTTTGCAGACCATAAAAGAAGGATTTAAAGAAAACCATGTGTTTATTTTGACAACATTATTTCCCTGCAAGAGAAGCAATCCTATGATAAAACTTTTTATTAAAACTATTTCAGCATTTTCTATTTAAATGTATGGTGTTGCTGGTAAACACTTTTTAAATTTTTTTTTTATTTTGGGTATAGAACTTTGAATTTGGAATAAAGCAAAAGTAAGTGTGGAAAATGTATGGTGAATACTTTCCTACATAACAGGAACAAGCATATTCTTGATATTTAAGAGTTTTGATCCAGCAGAATAATTGACCCTATGTAATTGGATATGTCTGAGTTCTGGAGGATACCTGTATGCCTGTTTATTTCCTTTTTGCTTTGTTTTGATATGGCACTTGTGCTCTGTCAGTATAGGTATCATAAGAAGTAAGATCTGCATAAGTCCTGTCTTATACTACTCTATCTGATGAAGTAGGTAAAAAGAATAAAAAAAATGTATACAATATTCTTGCACATATTCTAAAAGTGAGCATGCATTTTGATTTTCTATGAGCACAATAAAAATTATAGGGTTTTTTTATACTCCTGCATAGCACTAAGGTCAAATGTGTTCCATTATAATTGTTCTAATTTTTTCCAATTAATTCCTTTTTCACATCTTAGGATCCTAGGAAAAGTTTTGCTGTTTGATTACTATTCTTCTTAATTTATTTGGTTTTGCTGACTACTTCAGAAGGCAAGCTAAAAAATTTCTAGAAAGTTTCTGTCTTATAATTTCCCTAATTCCACATTCAGTTAAACAGATTATTTACTGCATAATGCATATTGTATTAAAGGAGAAAGTGACCTTATTTCCCTCCCATCTCTCTCTTGATTTTTATTTCATTGCACTAAATCTGACATGACTGTTTATAACAGCTGTTCCACTTTTCTTTCTTCAAGTACTACAAGCTATAAAGTTTCACTCTAGGCTCTAAATGCAGTCAATCATTTACCTAATAAAACAGACTAATGAATCTTCCCCATATAAAGCTTCATTTATCTGGACAATATAGCAGTATTGCTCAAAGATGTGTGAACAAGCAACTGGAATACCTGGAACCAGATATTTGTAAGTAGCTCACAGTAGGTCATATATAGGAAAAGGATTATAACAGCAGAGATAAGCAAGAGGTTTTGCCTTGGGCTACCTCTGGGGCATTTAAGTAAAATAATTGCACCAGTACTAGCATGGTGAAGCATATACTGGAACATAAGCTGCTCATAAAATAGTTGTAGAGATTAAATTTCTTCTAAATGCTTAATTTTAATTGGAATGTTATTAGCCTGAAGGCATAAAATTATGTCCAATATATTTTTTAACAGATTAATAAATAGTTACAGAAAATACTTAATGCTAATTTCATTATAGTATTAAAACCTCTTTAACTTTCTTAGTTTTCTCTTGTAATAGAAAAGTTAGAGAATCAAAGTTTAAAGTTAGTGTAGATAATTGCTTTTACTTTACAATCGCACAATTGATTGAATCTGCATACTGAAGATATTGATTCAATTGAATATTTTGGTATATATGCAGAATCTTTGCAAAACAAAACAGATACATTTAAAAATATATATGTCCAAATGAATATTGTCTTTTGTATGAAATGGCTGTATATATTTCATAGAAGAACACTATTCATCTGAACAATGCCTTAAATAAATAATAAATGCACATTAACAATTTGGAAAGAATCCTTCCTCCCTTCCTCCCTCTCCCTTTTCCTCTCATAGTCATTCTCTAAATCTCTTCTCTTAGAGGAAAAAGTAGATAGAAAGTAGTAGATAGTTTTGTTTCTCCAGTAATGAGTAAGCCACAATGATCTTTGTGTCAGACTAAATTGTAGAGCTCTGTGTGTGCACTACTTTTTGTTTATTTTCTTCAGTGTTTTATATAAACTATCTAAATTAATGACATGCTAAAATTATTTAGTTAAAACTCAAGAATTAGCTTTATGAAATTAAAAAAAATATCCTTTTCTATGTCAAGCTTAATACCAAGATAGGTAGCTTGTTTAGAAATTTCTCTGGCGTGTACCTGTGAGACTCTTGATATGTATGAAGGCTCTGTTTTACAGTTATTTTGTCTATGATAATTTTAAACAAAAGATTACAAATTCTGTGAAAGTAGAGGGATGTTCTCTAGTCCTTTCACAAAATAAGGAACCAGATTTCTAGGAAGCTCTGCCTGCTTGTGGTTGCCATCCACGTCTAATCCATTATTTCCTGCAGGGCAATAAAAATACACTCATGTCCTCCAGAAAGACACTAGATGTTTAGCCAACTCCTGTCACATGGACAGA
Organism: Toxostoma redivivum; assembly: GCA_013397375.1. Classification (NCBI taxonomy): domain Eukaryota; kingdom Metazoa; phylum Chordata; class Aves; order Passeriformes; family Mimidae; genus Toxostoma; species Toxostoma redivivum. The sequence continues at coordinate 1,525,679 of VXBI01003337.1, read as the reverse complement.
AAGAAGGAACACCAAATCCACTCCTGACTCCTGTCTTTGAACAGTAATTATCCCTATGAAAGTACGCCACAATTCTTTCAGGGAGGAAGAGGCTTGATAAGTTAACTTTCATTAATGGTTGATGTCTTCATTCATCTAAAATATCAGCATAACCAAGACTAACTTTCTGCGACAGCCTTCACCCTTGATTTTATTTATTCTGCTTTGTGTCAGACCTAAGTTGGTTTCCTGAAGGGCGCAGCCTCTTTCAGATAATCTTAAACCCAAATTCCTCCCTGACTCTTTCAGCCTTGCCTTAGTTATTTGCTTGTTTGTTTTTTGGGATTTTTTGTGTATGCATGTTTTGTTTTGCTTCTAAATCTCCCTAAATACACACTTATATTTTAAGGCAAACGTACACTGTATACTTCCAGCATAGCTCCCCTGTAAGTTCACTTAACTTCCTTTCACACCTGTGCTATTGCTAATTGCTTGTTTACCTCCCTGGCTATAAACATTTAAAGTCTTCAATTACTCTGTGCACTAATTATCTTGAATTGCTGGTTTGGGGCAAAGGAAGAAGTCACTGGGAAAATATATATTCTTGTTTTCTAGGATTAGTAATATAGTCTTCTAACTCGAAGACTACTTTCTGATTTTCTGAAATTAATTATCAGAGCCTTTTTTTTTTTTTTTTTTTTTTTTTTTTTTATCTATNTTATCAGGGCCTTTTTTTTTTTTTTTTTCCTTTTCTTTTTAAGCTAGTTGGAATTCATGGGAATTCATGCTACTATATCATGCTACTATATCATGTTACTATTTGGAGCATGAATATAGAGGTATATCTGCAAAGAGAAAAACTTACTCCTCTTGTCCTCTGCTCCATTCTACTCCTGACACATACTATCCCTCATTATCTTTTGTATATCTTTATAATAATGTTTTTCAGGTTTTTTTGATGTTGTCCACGTCTGTGAACTCTTACACTCTATCCCATGTACAATATTATATGAATATGTGTTGTGGGGACTATTTGAAAAAAAAAAAGTTTACTATTTTGGAAATATATTTCTAAAGCATTAGTATTGATATCTGTTTTTTGCTGCCTGACCTCTAACATTATTTTTTGTTTCATTACTCTGAGAATTTGTATTTTTCATTTATTAATAGTTCTTAATGTATCTATTACTTAATCTCCTTAATGATGCAACAGACTTTTTTGGTGATGTTTTAGTCAATTCAAATTAAGTTCTTTTTCCTGGATGACTTTGTCCACAGAAATATTAACTCCTTTATTCTACTATTATACTAATAACACTGAAATAGTTCTTCTTTACCATATAATTTAATTTTTCTTTTAATAAGTGTGGGTGCTAGGCATTTCAGAACAAATCTGTGGAAATTTTGAGGAGTTATGGGGCAAATAAGGTTATTATTACAAAAAGAAATTTCCTGATACTTATTCCTCTTATTTTCTATTTTTCTTCTACATATCCAGTGGGGTAGTGATCTTCTATCCTCTATACAATCTTGGGCTTCATTTTAGAACAGCTATTTTATTCCTTTATTATATGCTGCATAATTCTTCATAAATTAAATTTGTCCCCTTTGGGAGGACTTAATCAGCATTTTCTCCATAGGTGTAATGAAATATTATAAATCTTCCTGCAGACATAGGGCATGTAGTAAATTAGTGTGATACTGACCAAAAATTCATGTATGTTTGGAAAAAAAAGGAGCTCAGTTATTAATTATAGTCATTTAAACACAAATTTACAATTACTTGAAGCAGTAACAAACATAAATCAGATTAAATCGCTCTGCAAAATAATCAAACATTTAATATTCTCTTGTTCTATTTCAATAGCTTTCACCTCTCACAAGAACGTTTCTATCCATCCTTCAGACCTGACTGAATTTTTTCAGGACAAAGCATCTCTGTTTTGCTACGTTTCTTTATTATATGGAAGTTTTTCATGTTGGTTCACGTAATAAAATATTACTTGTAGTTCCAATTCATGAGACATCAACACTAGCAAAAATGTTTTGCATTTTGTTTGGATAGCCAAATCAGCCACTCAGGAACCAAAAATATCTGAATCTATAGCCTACGGAAGTCTTCCACTGTCAGAGAAATTAACATTCTGTAACTCTCTAGAGTTACTACCTACTTAGGTATATTATTGTTTTACAGTCCATTGCAAAACACATAAAAATAATGTATTTCCTCCAGTTTATATGATCCAAAATTTGTTGGAGGATGAAAACTGGAACATGTCAGATTGTTTAATAAGGTTTAATCATATTAATTTTGCTTATTATTACTTAAATACAAACAACAAAGGAAATATTGTCCTGTCTTCAAAAAGCACCCTGAGCTGCTAGAACAAAATAACAACAGTGTTTTTTCACATTTTTTCCACATTACTTCTCAATTTAACTTCTATGAAGGAAAATATGTAATAGGAGATATTTAAAACAATTATCGGCTATTTAAAAAATATTAGTGTATTCCTGATACACAATCCTGTATCTTATGGGGTGAGTCATTTAGCTGAATAAAAAAAGAGCAGTAGTTCAGGTAAATAACCTACACAGCACAAAATTGTGAAGAAAAGAATGCTATAGGTCTTAGGAAAAATTATTACCTT
>VXBI01003337.1:1496564-1523024 GCA_013397375.1 Toxostoma redivivum | reverse complement strand
GGGTTTAGGAAAAATTTTTTCCTTTTTTTTTTTTTTTTTTTTTTTGGTAAATAAGGAAGTAGCCATGAGAGAGTAAAATAAACATTATTGTTATCCAAATTAGATAAAAATAGTAATTATAGTCTCTTACAAGATTCTTTCTGCTAAATTTGAGAGATTTGGATTTCAGGGATGGACTATAGGATACTGGCTCTGCTGTCGGACAAGCCTGCTTCAGATCTGATTGTCTCAGTGAATGACTGGACTATCTGCAATGAAGGTTATAGATTTTTCTTTTTGTCAGAAAAAAACCCTGTATATTTAAATATATATGTGCATTAGAATTTAAATATTTTTAAGTCCTTCATTTTTTCTAAGAAACTTAAAATTTTGTCCTCAGCAAATCAACACTGTGGTACTTCTCAAAATCAAATTAATAATGGAATGTAAAGTCCATCTGTCCAACCATGCATCAGAGAGACAAACCCATAAAATTCTCATGTATTGTGTATGACACACTATTCTTGAAAGATTGGGTATGCCAATTATAGCTTTGAATAGATGGCACTAATTCTGCCATTTTAAGCTTATCAGATGTGACAATGTTGTTCAAATTGTCACACAATACATTTTATATCTAAGACACAAAGATAAAAATGAGAATGCTTGCTTTATCAGTTAATGAAAATGCTCCTAAGGGTAAAGAAATAGATGATGACTGAAACAACTTATTAGGAAATTCAACTGCTGATAAATCAAGGCCATAGTAGTTCATTTCAGTATGGAAATAGAATGAAAAAAACTCCTGTTTTACCAAAAATAATTTTTAAATCTATTTATTTATTTATATATATATCACACAATTTCCATCTATTATTGAACAGTGTTTTGGAAATAAATGCTTTATTTTTTTTCAGTTTTATGCCCCAAAATGGCTGCAATTGATTATGACTAAAATTTATTACATTACTGGGTATATTTGGTGCATCAATAAGAAGGGGAAGTGAGTGATCAATTTATTAAACCAAGATCTAAAATGCAAATATTCTGTGTTCTGAGTGAATGAAACAGCATAAGATATATAAATCTATAGCAGAAGGCAAGGAGTTCTCTTGTTATTATATTACTGCTATTATTTCTTTTGCTACTCTTTTACTTGCATCATTCCCCCTGGGTCTCAGAGCCTTCATGGTTCATTTTCTATTGATTCTCAATATTACTTCAAAGAATTGGAAAGATGAAGAAATATTCAGAAGTGAGCAACAAGTAGTCAGAAGTAAATTCTTTATGATGTAAGTAACTCGAAAAAATTTATGGCAATGTGCTTTATATTATATTAGAATTCTTCACTTAGCTCTGCCCTGACTTCCATTTCACATATTTTACAAGGCTTGCAGTTTGTCTGTTCATATCAGTAAACCTTTTTATTTAATTTTTTCAGGCACTTTGACATTTAATAAGACTGAATAATGAGAGTTTCTCATAATGGATATCCTGTGGTTATTTATGTTCTCCGTAAATATACAGTTTTAGCTGTTAAAATATTCTTTGAAGCTCACATATAGTGCATGACAAACACTCGCAGTTACAGTTTTCTTCCCTTTTTTTGAGATCTAAATCTCAAGGGAACTGCTTTTGCTTGTAAGAACAGACTGAACCTGTGCTCAGCCAGATTTTTGAAAATTGCAATGCAACGTTAACACTTCTGAAAATTTTTTTACTATTCTTAATCAATTTTAAAAGTGTAGGCAAGTGTAAACATCTCATGAAATTGCCATTGACATAATAAAGCCATCTTTGCTACTGATTTTTTCAAAGTGATGTTACACACAGCTAGTAAATAGCCAAGAGCAAACTTCTGTAGTGACCCAAACAACATCTGTAACAGCAAATCAATAACACCTTCAATTTAATTTCATTTAGACCAGCAGGACATTCATTTAACAGCAATAATTTAGAGAAGAAACTTTACTGTAGAAAATACTTGGTAATGCATATACACATACACTGGCACACATAAATGTGTGGGGGGACAAATTTATATACAGATACTAGTTTCTATTTAAATGTATCATACAAATCAAAAGCCTTAATAGTCAAAATAATTAAGTTTTAGTCCCAAATAGACAGATAAGCACATCCAATTTAACTGATATAGAGACATTAACTAAGCACAATAAAAGCTTGTAGACAATGCCATGTCATAATTTCAGGTAGGGTCAGCTCACTGAGGACCATTTAGAGTATCTGTTGTAGCAAAAGGTCTGTGCTCTAGCATAGAGGAGTGGAGTTTTCTACAGCAAAAGTGGTAGAATGTGACAATGCAAAAAAATAAGTGCTCAATAAGTGTAATAGAGTAATATTAATCAAAAGGGAAATAAGCGCAATGCAGTGTAATTCATGCTGCCCATTAAGAGGAGTCTCTAAAATAACTGTTTCCCAAAACCTTACTTAGAATTAATTTTAAAGGGATAAATTGTCTTACTCTAGAAGACACAGCAAGTCCACAAAATAATGTAGATGATCATGGGAACAGATGAAGGAATCTTGTGTACCATAGGTTTTAAAGTACAAACAGATCCTGAATACCTCAGAGAAAAAAAAAACATGACAAGGCTTCTGGTTTGCCCTAATTATTTCCACCAATATTTTTCAAGTGGCTTATTACCCTAGAAGCAACTTTAAAGTCAGAAGGGATCTATGTGATACAAAATGGGAGGAGCACATTGGGCCCACTAAGGAAGAGAAAGAAAATAAGAACAACAATAGGCAGATGTCAGAAACAAGTTTATTCTTCCACCTGAGATCATTGTTCTAGTTTTATTGCTTCTTAATTTTAGGACTTCCCAAGTTATGAAGAATTTTTACAAAGTGCTACGCTTCATGTAGAAACATACTGTATCTTCCTTCCAGGTATTTTGCAATAAATATATGATTTTCCCTAATTCAGTGTTTAATGAGTAACATCTGCAAATAAAATTTAAAGGTACTGAGTGATCTTCTACACAGCAGAAATGATCCACAACTATTCACAGGAAATTATAATTGTCATTCTGATATACCATTGATATCTTAGTCTGATATAACATTGATTTCTTAGTAGCTGGTACAGTGCTGTGTTTTGGATTCAGTATGAGAATAATGTTGATAATGTACTCGTATTTGGTGGGTGATAAGGAATATTTATCTTACATCAAAGACTTTTTTATGTCTCAAGTTCTGCCAGTGAGGGACAATGTCAGAAGTTTGGGAGGGAGCCAGAATGGGTTACTCAAATTAGCCAAAGGGATATTCCACACCATATATAATGCCCAGTAGACAAGCTGAAGAAGTTAACTGGAAGATGTGTCTCATCAGGGTTTAGGGATGGGATCTGGTATGGGTCAATAGGTATTGAGTAATTGTATTATGCAACACTTGGTTTTCTTTGGGTTTTTTTTCCTATTATTGTTACGATTTTTTGTATTGTTTATTAGTAGTAATAATAATATAATTTGTTTCTTTTATTAAAAAGGTTCTCATCTCAAACCATAATTTTACTTTTGATTCTTCTCCCCATTCCACCGTGGAGGGTGGAGGACAACAAGCAGCTGGTTCTTAGTGGTGCCAGTTGGGCTTAAACCACAGCAGTGGTTACAAAACCCCTTGCAACACTTGATGACCAACTCAAAACCAGTTTCTCCTCCCTAAAGAAATAGTAGCACTCTGGACAAATATCCTCTGAATTCCAAAGGAAATTGAGGTTTTACTAAGGACAAATCTTTCAAGAAGTAGCTGTTGGATGAAAGAATTAACTGTGATCCCCCACTTGTAGTCAGAAAAGACAAATGGTATAATGTTCTTGTGTCAAGTTAAGACTAATACTCAATCTGTGTAGTTAAATGACTTTATTTTTTTTAAGTAGAGCAAGAATTCAAATGAGCTCTCCAATTATTTACTATGGATTAAGTTTTGCTATTCAAATACCATTTAATGCTTTCCTCACTAGATGTGTTTTTACTGAGGAAAGATACTATTTATCACACATAAGGCTAATAGAATCTATACTTGTGCCAGATTAAAATTAATTGAGCTGAGAGGTTAGATTTCTGAACTCATTAAATGCTGGTACCTACTTCTCCAAAATCACCTAGTACTCTATAAAGTTGTGTATGTGTATTCAAAAGGTGATTATATGCAGCTACCTGATTAACAGTTCATTCACCTAATGATTAAAAGTGCCTTTTTGTGACAGTTGTAGTATATCAGGCTCAGAACTGAATATCTACTGCTGATTTTAGAAGTGAATGCCTATAATGGGAATAATTTTATGGCAACGCTTACTAGAAACTAATACGGATCCTACATTACAGTAATTATTTTATTGTGTCAGATACCTATTTAAGAAGAATAAATTATTTTCAGGGATTATTTTTAAACTCTTAAAAAACAGAAATAGAAGGTAAAAAATCAGAGTATTTAATGCATTGTAAAGTATTATGTCTCCATAAGGGTATGGTCAAATTAAGCACTCTCAGAGACAGCTGAGGAGCATTAAGTATCTTTAAAAGATTGCTCTTTTTGTAAATTTTAAAAAACAGAGAGCAAGGAAGTAACATAAAAGGGTATAGTTAATATATTATAATATTACTCTATCACAAAATAAAACCAGTTTCCAATATCAGCCAAAATAGTTTAAGAATATTTGGCTTTTATAAATGTTGAATAAAAATGTCCATGACCACAGATTTTCCAATTTCTTTAACAAAGATTGAGAACTTCTGTGTCTTTGGGGTTTTTTGCTTGTTTTTTGCAAGTGGAGGGAATAACTTAGTTTTGGTCCATTCCTAACTCACATGTTAAAATCCATGTTTCTCATTTATTTTGAACATATTTAAATGCCATTATTTTTAGCTGAAAAGAAAGTAAGGTTTGCTTAAAAGGAGAAAAGGTTTCAGGATTGAGTATCAAACCAATTAAATTTATATTAGGACTTACAAAAATGATATCTGAATTAAAAATTCAGATAAATCCTTCTAATATAAGGAGAAAAAATATATTTCAATTGCCGTTTTTTGTTCCTGAACAACAAGGATATATTCAAAAATCTCATAAACCACTGCACTGTTAGCAATCTCACATTGCAAAAACACACAAAACCTAATCGATAACTGGTCAATAGAAAGCTGACCTTTTCTGGAAGTCATAGAAAGATTCCCTTGCTGAAGGTTAGAACCCTTAAGTGCAGAAGCTACTTAATTATTACAGGTAATTGGAATTTGGCCTTTACTGAAATGATATATATATTAAAAAATATTACTTGCACTCCTTATTCTGTTTTATTTTACCTCTTCTCCAGAACCATAAGAGCAAGATGTTTTAAACACTTTGCAACTGAGGATCATGAAATGTTGCTTCTAGAGTCTTTATCTTGATTAATTTCTACCTTTTAAAATCAGAAACATTTTTACAGAAATCAAGTGATTTGTAGCAGATTTATCTAGCTGACATAGAATCTGTCAAGAAAAAAATCTCTGGTTTCATTCAGTTTTGTTTGGTTTTATATGTGGCTATAGGAGTTGCTTTGGTAGATATTGTCACATGTCTCTTTTCTGATGGTTGGGGGTTGGTGTTTTTTATTCCTATGAGCACTCTGCATGGCCCTAAATAGCTAATTATATTAGCCTATGGAAGCTATTTTTGCACATTTCTCCAGCTGGTGATATATTCAGTTTGAGTGAAATAGGGATAATATCAAGGAAGAAGAATATAAAAGTCTTAGTAATTTCACCACTATGAGCACTTTTTTCCCTAAATGAAGTATGTAATTATCAAACTTTGTCTATATTGTCATATGGTTTAACCTTCATTGAACTAATTAGGATGAAGCCTAAAATTACTTGCTGTGTAACTTGATTAAACAGCTGCAATTTTTTTCCCTTTCAAGGAGAAGCAGGGGCAAACGTAGGCAACTGGGTTCAAAAGTTATTATCAATAGCACATGAAACATACAGCAATTAGAAAAGGATCAGGAATTGAGGTGACCTATATAAAACAAGTTTCTGGGCAAGCTGGGCAAACATATGTAACATAGGTAATATTCTACTATGGAAGAACAGGGGGAAAGATGAGATTTTACATGTTTATTTTGATGTCTCATTTTTTTACACCATTAATCTTGTGAGGCATACAAAAGTTTTAATTAAGAGAATGATGACATGTGCTTACCTTTCACAGCAGCTGAGTCTAATGCACCTCACTCTCCTTCTGAACAATTTTGCTCAAATTAAAACAAATTCCTCAATATGCTGTCATATTTCTTAATGTATAAATAATTGTATTAAGTAATTTTCAGGGTCTGAATTCCCAAAAAAACCTAATGAAAGCATGTCACAGAACAGTTGATTCCCTTAGTCCAAGAAACATGCTGGCAGTAAGCCTGAACATACTGACTCTCATATTAGGCTAGGCTCTTCGAACACACAGCTCCACCGTTGCTGATTAAATTTCACAAAGACAGTTTTTCTGGTTTATTCTGTAGTGATGATCAGTATTCACATACACTAAGTCAATATTTTGAAGATGATTAGAAGATAAAGTGTTATTTTTTTACTACTTAGCACTCAGCTGTGATCCATGCTCGTAAGTTTTTACTGGTTTTGAACAGGCAAGAACCAATAGAATCTGACATAAATCCTTTATAGAAACACATTTTCAGAATACTGCCAACAAACAAAAAGAGGAAAGAATCACTTTAAAGTGTTAATATTTCTTACCAGTATATTTCATGGTCCATAGTCTCCTGATTTCACTTCACAGGGACAGGCAAATATCTACCTGGAGACCAACTTGCTGTGTATGAGCAAGGGATTGGTCTGCTTCTAGGTGAAGTCTGGAGCCCTGCTGTCACCCATCTCAGGAGACCCACCAGAGTTCATTAGTCTCTGCATGCCTTCATTGCTCCCTTGTGAGAGTCAAGGTACAAAGATGTGCTAGGCAGATGGTGCATATCCAGGCTGAGTGCTCCATATCCACAAACCCATTGGTTTTATTTAGAAAGTAACACATTCCCCACATCCTGCTGGCAAGCTATGCTGCAGTGCTCTTTCTCTGCATAATTGACCACCATCTCTGCTAAGAATTTCCTGAAGCAGGACACTGTTACAGAGTCAGCTAGACCTGCCTGCTTCTGTATGTGAAACACAGAAAAGCACACAGATAGAACTTAAATTAAAACAAAAACAAACAAACAAACAAACAAACAAACAAATCCCCCAACAAAACAAAACAACAAAAAATCCCAAAACCAACCAAAAAAACCCAACAAAAAACAAACAAGCAAACAATAAGACAAAACCAAGAAGAATGAAAAAGATCCCCCTCACCCCCAAGAGAATTGAAAAAAATTTAAATTCATGTTGTATTTGTGTACTCTTAAGTAAATCAGCAAGCATGTAATATACCTTTCAATTGAAGATTATCCTCTACAATTTTCCCAATTATAAACAGATGATAACCAAAAAACTTCATAAAAATTTCCTATTTAAGCTTTAGTACTGTGGATGGGATACATAAAATTCTTGTTACTGCATAGAAATAGGTAAAATATATGTATGTATATTTCCCTAAAGTCACTACAATGATTTTTCTTTTTAAGTATTAAACATTCCAGTTTGCCCTTCAGACTTCATAACCATCAAAGGAAAATTACATGCTTTAAAAAAGATCTTCAAATGCTGGTCAGTTGACAAATAGTATATGTAACCCAGAAAAGAAACACAAGTATAAATTATTTGTTTTCTTGCAATGAGATATTCCAAGAAAATACATAAACTATCTGGTATTTTTTTTTCATTTTGATTGCAAACCAAATCTGGGGGGAAAAAAACAAACTCAAGCAAAACGAAAAACAAAACAAAACAAAACCCCAAAAAACCCAAAAAACCCATGAGATGGAATCCTTACTTTTTAGAAATCTCTGGATATAAGCAGTTTATATGAGCAGGTAAGGCTACCCAATTGTCATATATTTGTGTAAGGTTATCAGGAAAAAAAAAGATTCAACAAATTTTGTCAGGAGACACTAATATTTTCTGATGCAGAACTATGACAATATGATTCTGTGACTTGACTTGTAGGCTGTACCAACTTATAAGATAAAGATTAATACCCTTGTCACCATTTCAACATCTAATGGTCTGAAGAGAAGTATCACCCTTGAAAAGACATTTCAGAGGGAAACATTGTTATTATTACATAAATATAATACTAAATATTTTCTAGAGATTTTTCTTTTCTTTCCCTTGAAGCTTGGAATGAAGTGTAGAGGGTTTATCTCCCCTAAAAAGGTCTGTAATCTCTGAACAATAGTTTTCTTTCAGATTGAAGACTTGCACTTCACACAAAATAATATGTAACTTTTTCAGACTTCCTTTCAGTAAAAATTGAATTAGTTTACAAAGCCATTTAATGTAAATGAAGTGTGCAGGATCATTCTTCCTTCTTAAATATATTGGAATGCTATATTACGGATATAAAAAGGGATTAAATTATTCCAACCAGTTAAAATAGTGTTTAATCAATACAAAAGTTTAATATTTCAATGAATTGCAATTCCTGGAAGAAAATATTTACCCCTTGTTCTAGTTATAGATAGACTAGAACTTTGGAAATGCATTCAGCTTATATTTTTATCTGCTACTTGTTATTGCAAGAAAATCTGAGACTGTTTCCATTACTGATTCATCTAGCATTAGAAAGTAGGAGTTGTGTCGTACTGGAACTTGAAGTATTTGTCTGAATGCCTTTGAGATAGTTGTGAGAGAATGGATATTGACTGAACAAATATTTTAGAGGGGAAAAATTCCTGTAGGAACTTAAACTGCAGACTTTGCCTTAAATGAAGAGTGTATATTGCAATAACATGTGCAACCAGAAGAGTTTTATTTTTATTTGAAACACGTAGCTTTGTATACAGTCTGTGAAGAGGAGAGGTCTACAGAGGGAAAACTGTGCAATAAAAGTATACAGTATATTAGAAATGAGACTCCAGAAAGTACTATAGAGTCACATCATTCTGTCTTGCTACTGCTGCAATAATGCTTTACAGAAAACTCAGAGAAGTGAGGAGAAAGTGGTGATTAAACTAGATGTCCAGCAGACATTAGTAGAAGCTGCTGGGAAATGAGTGCTTGTGAGAAGCTGAGTTCATGACTGAAGAGTTCAGATGGGTAATTAAAGAGAATAGCATTGGAATACTGATTTGAAAATAATGTAATGGAAAACTGACATTCCTCAAACATGGACAGCAATGAGAGGAACAGTAGCCATGTGAAAAATTGGTAGAATATTTTGTGATGTGAAAATTATAGGGGAAGTCACTAGATACAACAGCAATGAAAGAAAAATAGGGTTGTAAGAGAATAAGAAAAAAGTGAACAGGTGAAGGGATGAATCATGATAATAACGCTGGGAAAAATAAAAAGGAAGAAAAAATAGAATAAAAGAAATCAGCAAAATATGGATGGAGTGGAGTAGAAGAAGATTTTTTTTATATATACAGAAGAGGATATATACATCACTGTTACAATAAAATCAATTAAATTAGTTTATCTGCATAATACGGATGTAAAAATGTAGCAAACATTTTGGAATACCATTTCAGTGAAATAGGTGGTGTTAAGCATTCTTGAAAAAGTGTCAGAATTTTTCAAAAATCTATTAACATGAACCAATCCTTTAACTGTAGGTAAATTAACACTGTTAATTTAATATATAAATTGCAAGAAAAGGATCAGAAAAGGAAAGTTGTCTTCTATTGTTATTCGACACAATTTTCTTTCAAAAGAAAAAAGAAAACTTAGACAGAAACAGCTTCAGAAGTGTTTTTATAATTAATAATAATGAACTTTTTTATGTTGAAAAACACTGCAATTTACCTATTTAAAAATACTAATAGAATGGAGAAAATATTTGGAAGACACTCCTGAACATATTAAAATCACCCTCCACCACAAACACCCACACCATTTGAATATCTCTCAAAGAATTATACTTTCTAAAATGAAAAAAAAAACAATTGTTCCACCATATTTGGTCTTGAAAATTTGGAATTGGGTGATTTGGAACTGGAAAGCTTTGCTGTTTTATGTATAATTGGTGGCAGAAATAGAAACATCTTTATAAGATATAGTTTTAAGCCTCATGGGGAGATATAGGTTGCACATCAGGAAACATTTCTTCACAGAAAGGGTGATTCGACGTTGGAATAGGCTGACAAGGATCGTGGTGGAGTCACCATCCCTGGAGGTGATTAAAGAAAGTCTGGACATGGCCCCCAGTTCTCTGACTTAGTTGATATGAGGGTATTCAGTCATGAACATGATCTCAGAGGTCTTTTCCAACCTAATTGATGCTGTGATTCTGTGATCTCCATCCTACATCACAAAAGGTGGCAAATTATACAAGAAATATGGAAAAAAGATGTGGAAATTATTTTGAAGTAATGCAATTTAGGAAAAAAAGGTAGAGCAGCATCAGGAAATAAAAGTATCTGGGAACTTTTAGGTTCCAGCTTTTTCTCTAAAAGAAGAATGAAAAGTGAAAACCACAGGGGACATCTTCAATCACACTTTTTTTACCCCCAGTATCATCAGATCTACTTCTAAACCAATTTAGTCTAATGAAAGAATTTTTCTTGTGTGGACAAAGTGCACACTTTAATTTACCTTGTTACCAAAGTAATTGAAGCATTTTTTTACAACTCCCAAATACCTTTTAAGCCCCTTCTTATTTTGCTGACTTCTGTCAGTTATCAAAGTTGCTTACCCGTGCAACTTCTTTTTGACAGTATTTTTCCACAAATCTTTGTGTCTCAACTGAGAAGTTTATTTCTATCCTTAAAAAGAGCTTAGTCAAAGTTTCCTTTGATAGATGTGATGTTTTTTTATCACCTCCTATGGCCTCTATTTCTTTCACCTTTCTGTGGGATCTTAACTGAAACACCTGGCTGAGGAGTGGAGCAATTCTAATCTCTTTGTGGGTCAGAATCATCTGCAAGAGTTCATGCAGCTCATCCTCTGAGAGGTTCAAACTTATCAGTTTTCTACAGAAGGAGCTTAAGTCAATTTGGCTTCTAACTCAAGCTCAAGCTGTGGGAAGTCTGGTTCCATTGTTCAAGAGCTGCATAGATTTTTAGGCAACAAGAAAGGAGCCACAGCACAGCAACAGAAATTTACGCTGCCCTTTGGTGCATCCAGGTAGCTGGGTGTTCCTCTGATGACTGATGTGCAGTTTTCTTTAGGAACAGGAAGTTGAGGATGGGCTGCTGGGCTCATGACTGCCCTGGTACATGCCCCAGTGAGGTTTTCTTTCTGTGCTGGGGGTGGCCTTGCTGGAAGGAGTTTACAGTGTCTGCTGCTTTCTACCTACACCTTTACATCTTGGACACCTTACCTAGTCTGGTGTTCAAGAGTATGCATCTTCTTACAAGAAAGCTGATCACAGTTTTACAGAACTCCTATCAATTCCAAGGTAAAAAGTCACACTTCCATTTCACTCCACAAGTGAAGCTCACTCTTCTTTTAAATAAGTATCCCTTAAAATAAATAACTATACAGTGCTATATGCTTCTCTGCTCTCAGAGGATTCCTGCTTTCTTTCCTCAGAAATTACATTTTCTGGAACATGTTTCATAGCAGCTATCTCTTTGCCCTTTTTAGGGGGGGAAGAGTTCCTTAGCAAATAGAGCAAGGCTTTAAAAATACTATATATGAGATCATATATGATCATACATGGTGGTAACATAGTAAAGTAACCCACCAGAACAAAACAAAACCCAAAGCAAACAAACACAAGCCCCACCAAAACAAAACACTACCACAATCAATAATTTCCCAGAGATTTCCTTGGACATGTATTCATTAATTTATATCTAAGCAGTTAAATAAATGACATGGTATTAGTGTGAGTTGCTTTATAATTTTCTGTGCTTTTCTACCTCCTCTTAACCACCAGTAAGAATGTTGCAAAAAAAAAAGTAACTTCTGCAAGCTTGCCATATTTCCCATTTTACAAAAAAGCATGAAAAAGAGCTTTGCTGGAATGCCCACCTTGGCTCACAGTGGCAACACCCAAACAATAAACTAAAATTTCTAAAGCATGCTCAGCTTTTCATGGTAGCTGCTAGAGATCTTGCATATAGGTAAGTTAAATCAATTGCCTAAGGGATTTCTTTGGTATCAGATATTGCAAGTTCTTGGAAAGTTTTAGCCCCAAGTAAACAGTAACACAACTTCCCCTTGCAGGGAGAAGTGAACTGTGGCCATGATATTACAATCTTCAACCTCTGATCTTGCTTCCAGCCAAATAAAGCATATTTGTTTAGTTAACACAGCAAAGAACAGGGTGGTCCTTGCATCTGCTTTTGTTTCTTTAAGTCCTTTTGGAAATAAAAATAAATTAATGTCTTGAGGATTCATACCTTTTTCCAGTTTTGGTGATTCGTTTCTTTATTAAAGGAAGGATGTGAAAAAAATATTGGGATTTTTTCTTAAAGGGTAGAGATGTCCACTGAGAAAGAATTTAAATCATTATAAAAACAATGTTGTTGATGATGCTGATTGTCTTTAAAAGTTTAGTTCTTTTTCTGAAGAGCTATTAAACACAGACATGCAGGATGCTGGTCTGATACGTAGACAGCATCCTTATATTTCCTCATGTACCTAAATTATTGAATTTTTCTAATATACTTTATATAGCCTGTGGATGCTTCCAAAGACACATTTCACATGTCTTTTACATTTTTTCAAGAATACAGCTTTATACCAATGTCAATGAAAAGCAGAACAAATTGGGAAAATTTTATCTCAGCTCTACATTTGGAAGTTTTATACAACTCTACACCAGTCATTCTTTTAACAAAAGTAAGTGAAATATAAACTAGCTATGTTTCAGAGAAATTAGGAAACTAAACCATCCTAAGCCATCATTCTCTGTGAACAGCAGCCATATCATAATTGTCCATAAACAGCACCAAAGTGGTCCAGTTCTGTTATCTAAAGACATTCTGATCATGCAGAACATCTAAGCAGAGAGACGCAGAGCAGTCTAGTCACACTGTCCTTTTTGCCAAAAAGTCATTGTGCCCTATGTACCTGCAAAAAGTACTATTCTTTGTGCACTTTAAACATTACCAACAATGATAGATATTTGGATATGGTTTTGACTAACCAAAGGACAAAAATGGTGTTTTCTAGGTCTGTGCTTAGAGACACTGTTTACCTGCAAAAGTCACAGAAATAGACAAATAAGGAGATAAACCTTCTTAATCTCATTACTAAGACAAACTTTCTTACTAAAAACTGGAGATTTCACCAAACCTCTAAAGAGCAGCTTGAAAAATTAGAAAGAATCCAGTCTGCATCATTCCAGAGAGCTGAGAATAAAATCACAAAATAGCACTTCAATAACAATAATAATGATAATAATGGGAAAAATCCCCAACCCTAGCCCCAAAGATCCACTTGAATAATTTTGGATGTTCACGAATAATTAAATTATCCTTGAGGCATTATATTTGCCTTTGTAATTGGAACTCAGATCAGTTTGGATGCTACCTAGGTAGAACAATATATTATTCTACAATTTGTCATTGTGTGTCTGCAAGAATAAACTTTGTCTGATCAATTATATATATCAGCAATGCAGACTGCTATCCCAAACCTTTCCATTCTAGGCTCCCTTAATAATCAGTATAAAAGAATAAGCTGTTCCAGGGTGTGATGCATCTACTTGCTAGGGTTAACAAGAAGAAAAAAGTATAAATAATATGTAAAATTCCTATTCTGACCTGATTTCATTAGTTCTTCCCTCAAAAACCTTGGAAACCTGAGGATGAAGTGATGACTGCTATTCTTTTCAGTCACTGATTTTTTCTACAGTATGGATAGGATCACATTACGATTGTAACTGCATTTTCCAAGTGATCATCTGACATGTTCAAAGCTAATATGATTCAGTTTATCCAGAGAGCATAATTTTTTTTTCCTGGCAAAACCATGTGTTAACCAGGTTGGCCTGTCAACACCTAGTATGCTAAAGGACTGGTTTTGTTCCAAAGCATTCTGGTATAACCTGGGCAGCTTTCCCAAGCTGCCAGGTGGAAGAGATGGAGAAATGAGGGTGTTAGAAGACTATAAGCCAAATCGTGTCAACTGTTTCTTACCGTATTTTTTTAACTGGAAGAACTCTAAAATTTAAATGGAACTTTCTTGATTTAAAAATAAATAAATGGATGTTGAACACCTTATTTTCCTTTCAGAAAGTGGAAAAATTAAAATCTAGCAAACTTCCTGCTGTGGTAAGGGAACAGATAATATGGTTTCTGATAAGGAAATAATTTTTGTTTGGGATTTTCTGTTAGTGCTTTTAAAATTATGAATGGATTGATTCTGGTATATCTCCTGCCTCGATCTAATTCTTAGTCATTAAATTGCAAACACATCAGTTCTAGCTCACATATGTTACTTTCTTATCTGGTCTTCAAAATGGAAAAGATTGTAAAAAATGTACTTCTGTGGTTGCTTTATTTGTGCAATGTTCCAAACATTCTAAAATCTGAGCAAAGACTGGTGGATATTTCAGGGGGATATGCATAGAAATTATCAGCTCCTTTGGAATTCCAGTTAACTCCCTACATCACTTATCTACAGCTGTGTTAAACTTTTGGATTGATTTTACTAATTTTGTAGTTTTGTCTTAATTTTATATAAATAAAACCTTTTTACTGCCATGTAATTTTTCACTGAGTAATCAATAAAGATCCAGAGCACATAGATAAATGGAATGTAATATGCTAATAACCTCCTTAATCTGACACTTCACTATAGTTCTAACTTTAAAAAAAAATTCGTAAAAATAATATCAAGAAAATAAGTAAAATAAAACACAAGACAAGATTAAGCAATGTTATATAATGAAAAGAAAGCCATTCTCTGGTGCCTAGATGGAGAACTGAAATAGACAATAAAAGGAAGAATAGCTGGGATTTTAATACATTTAATAATAATAATACATTTAGCGTCCTGAATATAATAATGAAATCCTATGCAGAGGGCTTTCATCTGAGTTTAGGCCTCCTATTAAATCTTGTTATGCCTATTGAGGTACAGGCTTTCTCACCTGTAATCCTCCTTTATAATATAGTCAGAAAAGAAAATTAAAAAAAAACAAAGAAACCCAACTGAAACCACCAACATCACACAAAACAAAGCATTCAGCATAGAAAAAGGTCTGAATGGCAAAACAATAACAAAGTTAATGATGAAAGACTCAAATATTAATAAACATTCTTCTGTGAAAACTGCATCACAATAGATTACTGTTGGAAATAAATCTTGGAGTTAATGACATGGGTATTACAGATAAGTTATTTCATTGTGATCCACGACAGTTTTTTTACAGAGCACCATAAATAGTTGATGATATATCTTTGAACCATGTTAATGTTGGTTTAAAATCCTTGCAAAGTAGAGAGGACTGCATTCTAACACCAACTTCAGAGATTATGTGGGACATCTCTTTTGGTGTCTGGGTGGGGCCAGGAGCTGGAGTCAGTGATCCTGACTGGGTCCCTTCCAACTCAGCACATTCTATGATGCTTCTGTGATTCAATGATTCTGTGAGCATTCCCAGTGTACTTCTGGGTACAGTCACATCAGTTAGTACAAACAACCCAATAGTGTTATTTCATTCATTTCACTTTTTTGAAAAATTAGATACAGTGTTCCAAGGTATTGCAACTTTACCTGATAAACTGGTATCTGGAAGACAAGCTACCAGGACAAGGTATCAGAGGAAGATCTTTTCAGTATAATATTTTAAACTATACATTTTTCTTGATATATAGTGCGATGTGTGATGGTTATTAGATGCATGAAGTGTGAAGTTGCTGATTAACACTGAGATTACTTAAAGTTGACTGTACAGACATGACTCTAGCAAATTCAATGATTATACGTACATTTAATTTTTTTTTATTTCTTTATTCAATCCTATCTTTCTTGCTATCAATAATTATCTACATCACTATATAATATTATTAATTCTCTAATTTAAAGTCTACTGGACATGAGTCCTTTTACTTGAAATAGTTGACATTAAGCCTAAGAATATTTTGCACTTTTAAAAATTTGCAGATCTCAAAAGGAAGTCTTAACATAAATATAAAGGGCATCTTTAGTTCTTAATTTCTAGGGTAACACTAATTATAGCTGTTGAAACCTTTACACTAAATTTCACTGTCACTAGAGTAAGCTTTTCTGGCTTTAAAAATTAATTCAAATGGTATAATCCATAATATTTAAATCTCAGTTTAGTACAAAGAGGTATAATCCATTTATGGTAATACAATAAGTGCTTATTCACAGTTTTATGAGTATATCTAATTAAATGCTTTAAATCTTTTTATGCAAATAGGACTTTTATATATTGATCAGATTTACTGTTTTTTGCCTTTCCTACAATTGCATGATCAAACTGCATTTTGTGCAGGATCTCCATAAATGTGCACGTACCCGATTAGTAGAGTGAAATGATGAGTATACATATCTGTACTTATTGCCAATTATTTATGTTTTATTGTTTTAATTATAAGGTGCAGTCTTTGCAGGGACTGCAATACAACATTCCTACGTAGAGCAAAATTAAAAGAATTAACGTCTTGTAAATTAGACTCCAAATTAAAAGATATTTATCTGGCATTAATTTTAGGTATCACTTAGGGGAGCTGAGATGTATTTTAAATGCAGAGTAAACCAGAAAGTAGAAGTTACATTTCACTGTTAACCGACTGTTACATGACAAGTAAACAAGTTTAATCGTGTTATTCACCTCATTGACTTTAATGATTCAATAATAGATGTAATGGGCACCTCAGGACCAGATGGCTTAGTGAAAAAAAGTCCCCATGAACTACCACTTTTTCATCTCAAGTATCTGATAAATATGTTAACTCCCTGCACTGCGATGACAGCCGGAATTTCTCACCAGCTGGCCAGTTGCTCTGCACAGTGGGTGATATCATCCTCAACTGAATGTTGAATTCTCAGCTCTCTAGTAAGGTCAGGACTTCAGAGTTTTTCTTAAAAAACACAGTTTTTTATTGATTTCACATAAACATTACAATCATTGACCAAAGGATAAGGGCAAAAGGTCTAAGGAAGGGGCAGATCAGGCGCTGAGGTTGGATTCGACACAAGCCGTGCTCCTAGCAGTGCTCAGCACCCCCAGGCACAAGCAATGTGGGTAGAATGTGCAAAGAGAATGTGGGGCTGCAGCTACCTCTCTTCAAGTTGTTTTACTGCCCCAACCTTTTGCTCAGCATTTTGCTACCTCAAGCAGGGCCTGCATATGATCACGCCTGGCAGACATTTCAGCCATGAAAACATTGTTTATTACTAGCTGTCATCCGTGCTGCTGCTGCAAAAAAAAAAAAAAAAAATCAGAAGAATCTCACCCCCTCCTTTCCCAGAAATGTCAACAGAATGGACACATTGATTGTCTACAGCCTGTATCAGCCAACACTGTTCAGATCTGAAGAGTGCTATACAGTCTACTGTCTGCCACTATTACTTGATTTTGGCCTTGTTTTTTTAGCAATTCTTCTGTCTTCAGATACCACATTTGTTTCCGCCTCTGTCTGTGCAAAATCCAGCCATGATAGAACCTAACAACCAAAAGATTTTTTTTTTATGTATGTTCAAAGACATTTTTTCCTATGCATTCTGACTTCTGATTTGCCTTTGTAAACTAGACCATACTTGGTCCTGCATCAAGAAAAAAAAAAATTGTCCCTTGTCAGAAGGGAAACTGAAATGTAGATAATGAAAAGAGAAAGGACAAAAGTAAGATACAGGTGCATTAGCTATCTTGTCAGTTAAGGGATTCTGAAAAGATAATTCTGAGAGCCCATGGTAAGCTAATTGTATGTCTAATCAAAGCCCAATTTTAAAGCAAATTGGATTTTCTCAGCAACCTTAATTACACACAAGTTGTATTAAAATGCTAGAAAACCCAGAATAAGTGGCATCACACAAGTTTCTTTAAAAAAACCAAATCCCCTTTTTCTGCATTACTCTCAGAATTTGCTACATGTTATTTATCTCACTTAAATGCATGACAAGTTCTTCAGCAACAGTCATAATAACAAATAAGTCTCTTATCCTACCATAATGATACATATCTTCCCATGACAGTACGTAAAGCCACTTATTCATATTAATTAATTTACGCGCTCAAGATCACTTTGGAAAAGCGCACTATTATTCCTCTCTATTAAAATCCCTGGTTTAAACAAACAGAAACTGAAAGATATTGACAGTAATCTCCTAATCACAGGCTGATAGATATATCTCTTTCCTCAAAATATATAATGAAGTAGATATGTGCTATAAAAATATATATATTTGGAAAAGCTGGTTTTCTACCAAAGGGAAGCAGGAGCAGGTAAAAAAAAAATCAAAAAATATATATATGTAGTGAAAACAAGTATAGCAAAGTATTAAAATACAGAGAAATTGATATTGCCAATACAAAAAATACATCAAGTATACTAAGTAATGTGTAGAAATAATACAAAAAAAAAAAAGGAGATAGGAAATAGGAATGCTAGAATTTTAAAAATAGCAATGAAAACAAAAATAAATTTTTCAATTATAGCAGAACAAAACCAAAACCCAAAAAAGAAAATCAAAATAGACAAAATGTTCTTTGCATCATCCTTCAAAGTAAAAAAAAAAAGTTCTCTTTACTTAGCTACATAAACCAAGGTACAACATGTATAAAAAAAAGTGATGGAACTACATAGTGAAGAAATACTAGGCCACACTGAGAACTTACTCTTTGGCACTTGACAGCTGCATGCAGGCACAAATGCTACATGGTCCAGAACAGTTCACTTCTCCAGAGGGGATTAATTTTTTCTACAACAGATAACATGGAGGACTGTTATATTTTGATGACCCTCACAATCTATATATGCAATTTTTTTCAGTTCAAATTGTCTGATAGTAGACAAAGTCTGTGCAGACCAGATGGCTGCATAAACATCAGAATGAAGATCTTTTTGAAGCATTTGGGAATGCAGGTTCTTCTGGCAAAATGTTGAAAAAGTCACAGGATAGCAAATATTCAAACTTCATTCATTTCTTTTTTCCTCAAACCTTTCAATAAAACTCCATAGGAAGAATAATCCGGAGAATCTTTGCAGGCGCAGGTTGTTTCACACCAAAGGGGAGCTAGAAGTGAATTAATACACAGAACTGAGGAACAAATAAGGCATATACATGATTTGGGAATATAAACAGATACTAAAGCCAATGAATACAACTATTTTTAGATTATATATATCTTTCTGTAAACAAAGGACTAATTCAAACAACTATTAGGAGTTTTTGCAGCAGACCTCTCATTAGGGGTAGAAATGAACCAAGACACAGACTCTCATTCAACAACACGAAAAGGGTTCTGGTTTGTTCTTCTTTACAGCTTTGCCATCCTGACTGACTACAGCAAGCTCCTGCTGTAGGGTCCAACTGCAGATCTGGGTGCTGGTTATTTCCTGCTGGACTGTGACTGCAAGTATTGGTTTGCAGACTCTGAACACAGATTTTCACCTAGCTCAGCTATGACTGCAGGCTCTGGTTCCATCAGACCCAGACTGATCTCACAGCAGATATTTTACTACAGCAACTCTCTTCCTTGTTTTGTTCTTCTTTGTGTCTCCCTAGATTGTTCCTTCTTCCTCAGGGCTTCTCTTTCTTAAAGTCCTCTTCCTCCAAGATCCTCCTGACTCCCCAACCCACCCCTTTTATCACACTTATCTTTATTAGTCACAGCTGTGACCCATTAAGGGCAAGGCTGTTCCTCTTTGGTAATCACTACAACTGTGACATATCAGTTGTCTGTAATCTCTTCTTCTACACCTACAAGAAATGAATTATTTCCAATAGCAAATCACAAAAACATTATATTAATTTCGAATTTTTGTCAAGGAAAGAATTTTGGAATTGTTAAATGGTAAGGATTAGCCCAAACAAAATGAGACACCATAAGAGCCTCTCTCTTTTCAGAATGTAGTGGATATAATTCCCCTCAAGAATGACAAACCAAAGACTATAATCTCTTCTGAAGTTTCCCATCTCTCCTGGAATGTTCTTTATGCTAGAATACAGCATGTTTTGTGATAAATTTTAGCTTCATTTATACTGAGATGCAAAACTAGTCCATGGTATGCCCTACATTCCAGTCTTACAAGCATCTGGATCAAGTATTGGACAGAAAGGCCTTGCACCTGTCCTTTAAATCTACATAGTTATACCTCTCTTCTGAAGCATATTTGGAATTTCATTTACTGGAAAAGCAAGACATGGGTCGCAGAAAGAAGGTAGCAGAAAATGTCCCTGTCTTACTTGTACTCTGATATGGTCTCCAGATAAATCTGAGCAACTTAGATTCTGAACGGCTCTTAACTACCTTCTAAGATATTTTTGTCAATTTTGTTTATTGTACTCTTCCTTGTGTGGTCAGGGCAACTGTGCTGGGGCTCAAGGCTTAAGATTTCGTCCTGGCTCAGCTGACCCCTTCATAGTTCAGCTCTTGGCCCATTCCATTTTTTTGGGAGACCTACCTGGTTGTAGGGGGAGCTGATTGGTAAACTGATTTAAGGTACAACTAACTTGGTATATGTGCTTTGATCTAAGTGATCACAGAATTGCAGCCTTGGGTAAGAGATTGTACACCACATGGTTCAAACCTCTTCTATTGTGGGTACTTAATTTTTTATACAAAGTACAACAGCAAGCTTTTGGTTCAGTGCTTATTCAAATTTTAATATTATGTGTCATGGATAAATTCTTTAACATAATAAAAATTACTGCCACTTTTATTTCATTCTAGTTATTTTTTTTCTTTCTTCCTTTTCAAATGCTTGATATTGAAAATTTTGCCTTCAGTTTCAAGAATTCCTTGATGTCACAGTTTGAAGAGGGTTAATTTCTTTTCAATGAAAAACTATATCAATCAATGTGAATGTTTTTTCCCCCTCTCCCAGGGACAGCATCAAAAAGAAATTATTAGGAGCACCCTCAGAATGCTACAGACGAATAAAGGTTAACTGTGTCTGAATTAATAACTAATGGGATTCTACATATCCTATGGCTAGATGAATGTACATAATACACCTAAAGTGTGGATGTTTGCCTTCTCCAGCATTTTCTAGTTTTACATTTTCTGTTTCCTGTCTACCCAAATACTGATTATGTAGGCCTTTAATGGCCAGCTGGGTATTGTTGGTAATTAACCTCAGAGACAAAGGGTAATTGCTCAGTTGTCTTTGTAGAGTCTGATGGGAAAATTCAGATGTAGTGGCCAACCACTACAGTGAAAAAGGAAAACTCTTCAGAGTTAATGAACAAAGTTTGTATTAGTGTCTTTTAACTTTTATTAGACAGTATATACATTTTCTCCTTCTAAACACACGTGGCCCAAAAGCCAAACTGCCATATTAGATACTGAAAGTTTACACTAATATGCAATATTTCTGGATATTTATATAAGTTTTTAGTTGCTTACTGTCTTGATGTTTATATTTAAGAGGGGTTTGTTTAAAATCTAGTGGAGACATAGTTATGATTAATAGTAAGAGATTTTAAATTTGGTTCTAGTGATGGAAAAGTGTTCTGAAAATATATAATTCTGGGCGATCAAATGTAGTCACTATGTCAGTAGAAATTCTGCTAGTGTTATAAGAGAGAACTGAATAAATTTAACAGATGGTACTAAGAAAGTCAAATAATAGACTTATCTTCTAATCTGGTAGTATTAAGTTTTTGGTGGTAATAGAAAGACCTATGTAACATGTATAGAATATGTATAGAAAACAGCTGAATCTTTTCTTGCGGGTGTACTTTTCTTTCCAGTCAGGATTAAATTTAGCTGAGGACTTTGGTGTTGTTAATAAGGGAATTTTAGCCTTCCCAAAGTCTGTGTTGATTCAGAATATCTGGAAGGTATCTCTAGGGTGATGAGATACTGGAACAGGTTGCCCAGGGAGGTTGTGTTAAAGGGCAGTGCTCAAGGTCAGGTTGGATAAGGACTTGAGCAACCTGGTCCAGTGGCGGGGGGTAGACCTGGATGATTTTTAAGGTCTATTCCAACACCTTAACGTTCTATGACTCTGTGATTTTACATCATTTTCTTTCAGGCACTAACTTTTTTATGGCCTGTTATTCAAATAAGGGTTTCCACAACTGACAGAATTTGTACCAGATAGCTTTTCATAAATGGACAGGAAGGTAAGTAAATTGCCTTGAAGATCCCAACCTAATTAGTTTTAGTATCTATTAGAATGTTGCCATTTTTAACACTGCCTGTATTTTCCCAGACCAATTTTCCCTATTCATGGTCTTACATCTTGCTGTGATTTTATAGAAAGATGCTAATTAGTAAGAGATCAATTTGAATTTGTTCATTCCTACTTCACTTTATAGTAGCCAACAGACCTGATAATATTGCTAAGATGAATCATCATGGAGTTCAATTTTATGAATATATTTAGTAATAAAAGCAAATTATACCAAATAATTTAATTTTGTGGCCCATCCAGAGCATATAGAAGAAATGAAACTAACCTAGACAACTGAATTAAAAACCCAGAAATCCAGGAGTTATATTCGTAATAAAAACTGTGCAGGTATTGAAAATATAGTAGGTTAAACTAGAGTGCATGAAAAATTATCTTCACTTTGGTGAGTGAGGCATTGGGTTTTCATCCTGGTATTTGTAGTGTTAAGGGAAGATGATTGTCACAGGCCATAGAGGCCAACCAGCTGTTTTTCCCTGAAGACAACAGATGAAACAAGCCATCATATTTCCATCTTATTTTTCCCAAACCTTTCCCTCTGAGCAAGGCTCAGACTCTGACAAAATTAATTTGGTACATGGCTTACAATCCTTAAACTGGCCCTATCTGAAGCATGCTACAGAGAACTCTACCTATTAGTTTAGTTAATAAGTAGATCAAGTAATTTTTCCAGATGCAACAGACATCTTTCACTGAAAAATAATTTTCTAAAGTCTACAAATAAACTCCACTCTTCTGCAAAGGATAATGAAGAGTTTTGATTTCACACTTACCTGTACCATGGTTCTGAGACATCCTTACAACATAAAGAGTTTAATACTGTGATTATTAAAACACAAAAAAAATGTCACAGTGAACAGGTGAAATAAAACTGCTAATAAGAAAAAAACCAAAAAACCCACAACTCAAATCTGAAATATTTTTCAAAATAAAATTGGTAGAGGAGTTGGAAAACATAAATTAGCAATATTGCTGTTGTACAGCATTGTAGATATTAAAAATGATGGATACTAATAAGTATGTAGCAAGAATTATTTCTAATTATTTTAGCCTTACTTGTGAGGACCTTACTCATGTTAAGTAGTACTTAACTGCTCAAATTTTCCAATTGATTTCACCACATGAGATATTTTTCACTGGTGAATAGGCAAACTCCTTTGTTTTCTGGTGTAGTGGATTGACTCTGGCTGGATGACAGATATTCCCCAAAGCCACTCTATCACACCCCTTCACAACCGGACGTGGGGGAGAAAATACAATGAAGGGTTCATGAGTTGACGTAGGACAGAGAGATATCACCGACTGATCACCATCACAGGCAAAACAGGCCCAGCTTGGGGATGTTAATTGAATCTGTTATTAACAAAATCAGAGCAGGATAATGAGAGGAAAACAAACCTTAAAAATACCTTCCTCTTATGCTTCTCTCCTTCCCAGCTCTACTTCCTACCCTGCACCTGTGATAAAGCTTAATAATTAAGTTTCTTTAGATCAAAGTGGTACCCAAAATTATATTGCATGACTTAAGATCACTTTGCACCTGCAAATTTTTAGACCATAGAAAATTACTATGCACTAGGCAGTCTTTTATGATGGTTTGCAAATTACAGTTTATCCACTTGATATGCTGTAACTTTGATATTTCTGCCTTCTAAGTAGTTTTGTGAATTTTTCCAGAAAAACCTGAAAATGCCTGTTTGCTATTGTCCTGGAAAATGCCAGGAAACACAGAAAAGCATTCAGTAGCAGAAAGGTTTAATGTCTCAGAAACTACTACAAGAGCAAGGGGTTATTAAATTTGCTGTAATTCATTGGATTCAGTTTGTGCAACTTCCAAAGAAGAAATGCCATAAAGAAAACTTAGTGATGGCATATGCTATGCAGTACTACTGTAAGCCAATGGAGTGTGTTTAAAATATTATTTCTGTAAACAATTTTTTCCCAAAACCCAAAGAACTATTTTCATGCTTGACTTCCCATTCTACATGAATCTCTGAATTCAAAGTTTTATATAAATCAACATTGTCTGCATTTATTTTTACCGTAGTTCATGGAATAATACATCATCATAAGATAACTTATTCACAACATTAAATGCTGCAAATTACTATAAAACAAAGCAACCTATCACAGTGTGATGGTGAAACTGTAAATCATTGATATTTCTCAGTTCCCAGACTGATGATGTTTTTCTTGAGCCTACGGTGTCAGAAGTAATTTTTAATTTACATAATTTGCCTTAAATTATTCTGTTATCAAAAACCAGCAGATATACACATGAGCACACACATGCACACACACCTGTGAATATATGTTTGTGAGCTATAATTTCTGAATTGAATAAAAAGGAGAGGGTTGAATTGGTAGAAATAAATCACAAAGCACATATCAATCTTCATTTAAATTGGTCTAAAAATATATCATATAACTTAACCTAATGAAGAAGAATCTATGTGTATTTGATAGGTTTTAAATAATGATCTTAATATCATTAAGCAGAGCTCATATAATTTCCTTCTCTGTTACATCATTATACAATTTAAGCATTTTCCAGGTATGTCAGAGTTATCAGACCCTTCTAAGTTTTCTTTTTTCTGCCACTAGATTAAGACTAAATTTAGAATTGATTTCCCCCCCGCCGCTTTTTGTTGCAATTTGTCACTGAAAATAAACAGTTTGACATTGCAAAATCCTTCTAAAAATTGCTTGCAAGTTAAATTGATCTAGACATGTTTCCCTATCTTCAGTGTGGGAACACTGTTTACTTTAAGTCCATTTTTGCTATGCACTAGCGTAGGCAGGATCCCACTGCTCTGCAAACAGGCAAGGACTCCACACAGTGCTGCTAATCAACTCTGCCTAACAACTGATATTAGTTAGGGAACTAGTGGATTAGGACAATGTGTTTGCAAAATGTCAGATCTGTTTATTTTGAGGCAACAAGAGCTGCTTCCAAGGGTGATTAAAGATCAGATGAGGTCCTGTGAGGAAAAAGATAACATGGTTAGGATTCTGCATTAGAAACATAGAGTAAAATATAATAAAATCAGCACCATCTCAAAGAGTCCCAAATCAGGCAAAAAAACAACCAAAAAATCCCAAAAACAAACTAACAAAAAAACCCAAACCAAAACAAAAAAAAAACCCTCTGCTTAAGCCAAGAGGTCAGGGATATACCAGATTGGAGTATACCAGGAAGGGATTTGGTTCACAAAGTCACTGTTTCTGTGAAGTAGAAAATTGATTTATTCATACTTTATAAACAGACTTTGGATTTTATTATTTTAATAAAGGCAAACAGGGCACATGCACTTCTCACAGGGAATTAATAGTCTCTATTTTAGAATGAAAATTGGTTTGTATATACAAACCAGATTAACTATTAACTGTTAATTGTTTAAGAAGTAGATAAATGACTAAACTGCCACAATACCAACGTGTATTTTACACTCTGTATTGAGATGAAATCTGGGGTATAGCAAAGTGTGCCTATGAAGGAACTGTGCTGAATCTACTGACAGAGGAACTTGGAACAAAAGGTAGAGATGAGTCCTGGCACCCGGCTGATCAGATACATAACAGACATTCCCATCCTTACACCTTACACAGCATCCTAAAGGAGATCTCCTTCTCTCCGAAAGGTGAGAGATTTTCCAGGGTCAAGTGGGAATATAATGAGCCAGGATTAAGTTTTCAGACCAAAAGCAGACCTTCTTTAGATCTGAAAAGGAAATATTTCAGCCCTCTCTCACAGGCTGTTGCTGACCTCATTTACAGAAGTGCTACCTTTGGAATGGCTGTTTGCTCCTCAGCCTTCAGAGGTAGTCCTAATAGCAAGGCATCTAATTTTTAAAGGCTGATGGATCTTGTCTTTAGGATCCATCTCCTGGTTGCACAGGTCCTAGGTGACTGATTGCCATTTCCAATACAGGAGTTGTACCTGTCCTGCTCCTCGAAGAACATAAAAGAGAGTGCAAAGACTAGCATAAATTAGCCATTTCAGCAAATCCTTCATGTTAGTCCAGCATGATGGAGATGTCAACTGAGTTTTTTGCCTGGTTTTGGACCTCACATTTAAAAAA
>VXBI01003337.1:1283618-1496523 GCA_013397375.1 Toxostoma redivivum | reverse complement strand
AAAAAAAAAAAAAAATTTGAAGTAGTTTGATAGAGTCTGGAAGATAGTTACCATGGCCAGAAATCTAGAAAACTACTGCTTGTGAGGAAAGTGAGGAATTCAGCTAGTTTCATCTGCAGGACTGAAAACTATAGGGTGTCAAAATAACAGCCTTTAAATCTGTGGAAGATTATGGCAGAAAAGAATAAATGAATTGTCTCCAAGGGGAGAGGAAAAAAGAAATAGGTTAAATTGCATTGAAGGCGATCTAACTTAGACATTCTGAAAAACTTTCCAGTCTTGAGGCTATTTAAGCATGGTAACTGATTGCTCTAGCAGGATGTGAAATCTGTATCTTTAGATGCTTTTAAGAACAAGTTAGATAAACATCTGTCAGGAAAAGTTTAGATATAGTGACCCTCTCTTCAGGAGGGAATTTCCACAGATGAATTCCTGAAGTGTTTGAGAAGTTTTTCAGTCTCATTTTCTATGACTTTAACACATCTCAAAATGTTATGTTTAAAGAATTTATGAACTCATTAACACATCATCCGGTCATTAATGTTGCATTATTCTTTGGAGTTGTTTTGATGTTTTCCTCTTTGCTCTGTTTTATGACCGCATAATCCTTCTATTGCTCAACAAATGCCACCTTTAAGAGGTGCATAGCGGAGCCTTGCATAACTGTAAGACAGAGCAAGACCCTGCTATTATTATTTATAAACAATAATATCTAATGTACTACACAGTTGTTTCGCTTTGGCGGAGAGAAAAGATTCCATTTACAACATAAAATTAGCATTAATCCAATAAATAGGTTAGCTGACATTTAAGCAATATGCTAGCTTTTAAGAATGAGTTAAATATTTGTCATTTTTTGTAGTTATAATCCTACTTGTTCCAGTCTTATTACTGCAATAAAATCTTGGAATACCTGCTTTACAAAGGTATTCTAGTTAATTTATATTCTGCTTAAATATATGGTTATTCTAGGAGGTTGGATTAAGAAGGAATACTTTCCTTTTTTGATTAATGTTAACTCAGAGCACACATAAAGCCATTTATCAACAGATGCTTTTTGACACCCGATAAAGTCTGTTCATCCAGATTTTTTTTTCAAAGCATACTTGTATAAACATTCTCTAATGTATAAAATACAATGGTTCTGCCTAGCTTTGAAAGTGAAAAAGGTATTTTATTCAGCAGATGAGAAATGGTTTATTTTCCCAAAAGATCATGGCTATGTAATTTATGTTATTTATACAGAACAATGCTGCAGCTCAGTGTTCCAGCACTAAAAAGAAAAAAAGTAAAGGACATATAGGTGCTCAGTGGTGTTCACAAGACATATATATATATATATATGTATGTATGTATATGTATATAAACTTTAAACACAGCTTTGTCAGTAAATTGTTCTCATAAAATTATGCAACAAAAAACTTATCACAGTAAAGGAAGGCAAAAGACAAACTTATCCTTCATACAGTAACAGATCTATTACTTTCTTTACAATAAATGTTCCATACAGTACATCCTATAGATATTTTGTCTTAAACATTATTGTATTAATCACTTAAAATAAATTGGAGTGATTTCAGAATGGTATGGGGGCCTAAAAGAGTGCTGAAGGACAGATGTTTATAATCACCAGTGCTTCTTCGTATTAATTTTTTCCAAATGTTTCTTTCAAGCAGGTACCTAAGACTCTGGTTTTAGTTAAGGGAAATTTAAGCTCAAATGATCTTCCAGATTTTACAAAACACTTCAGTTAGGAGGCTCCATTGACAGAAAGTTTTTAAAGTCTAGCAAAAATAGCAGTTCTCTAGAGAAAAAAAGCAACATTCAGCAATGACAATGCCAGTTAGATTAGGGTTGAGCAATGTTTCCTTTTGAAAATGAAAAAATGTTGGGGAGTAACTTGTGCCAGGTATGAATAGAAATATGAATAGCAGAGACTATTACTGTGGCACTAATGGCAAAGAACGTAATTGTTATAGCTGTCCTGGACTAACTATTATATTAATCAGAAATTCTACCCTGATTTTTCATACACTTCTCCTGATCTGAACTGTAAGAAGTAAAAAAATAGCCAACAAAAACCTAAGTATTTTTTCAGAAGTAAAAGGAATACAAAACAAAGACCACTGAAATAAATTGAAATATAACTATTATTTTTAGGTCTGTTTAGATTTAAAATTAGTTCTAATACTTTTAAAATTATAGTCCTTGAAAAAGACATAACCATTATTGTACCTGAATACAAGACCTTATCTTTTTAAAAATTTCTTTCTAGTTGAAAAAAGTAAATCCAGACCTATCACTTTAAAACTAGTGAACTGAACATAACAAAAAAAGAGTTAAAAAAAGATAAATTATTAGCAATTTGTGTTTTACTTTTGTAGAAAATTTATCACAAAAAATACGACCGGAAGAACGATATATTGAGCTTTCATATGAATAGCTGAAATTAGTTACTGTTAAATTTTTGGTTGCGTAAAACCAATATATCCAAGATTATATTTATTTGTGGCATCACAGTCTTCTCCAATTAAAGACAAAACTCAAAAAAATGTCACAAACCAGATGAACCAGGTACATTTTATTGTAAGAAAAAATACATGTTGAGGAGTTGTGAATGATCAGTAAGTACTGATACTCTCCCAGTACTTAATGCAGTTGAGTATAATGAAATTATTATAGTGAAGCATGTGACAGATACAGCAGAGAATCCTGTGAGGGATCTTTCTGACAGGAGTCCTGAGTTGCTGCATGCCTGGTACCAAGAGCTAGCCTAAGGCTGACGTCCTTTTATCAGGTGATTTCAGGTCTTAGCATTATCCTCTATTTGCAACACTCATCTGCTCATGCTTTAAGTTGCAAAATGTGCTTGTTCATCTCAGCCACTCTGTTTTCAAAATCTGAAGCAGTAATGAAAATTCACTTTGAGCTACAGTTTATGTAGTTTCAGGTATCGAAAACCACAGCTATGAAATTACTCTTCTAATGTAATACAAAATATTTACATGTAAGGGATGATAAGTAACAATTCAGAACATCCTTTCTATTCCATTTTTGTGCTTGACAGTACATTTTAACTCACTACACATACTATTTTTACTGAAGACTTGCAGAAGTAACCTCATAAATGAGTCAGGCTGCAGTGTGAGCAAGAGCTGCAGCAAGGCATGCAATGGTTAGTCCAACACATCATCAGTCAGCATGAAACACTGGTGTATTTAATTACTGGATGGAGGAAAATGGGAGAAAGAAGAGAAAGAATTAAAAATATTATAGATGTGTGTGTATGTTGTTAAAAATACACACCTTATGTCCTATTTGTTTTGAAAAATGTTCTGTATGTTCTTCCATAAACAAATGATAAAGAATCTCACTGATGATATAGACATCTAATAAAAATTTATCTTTGTTTTGGAAACTCCCATAACATGAAATGGTATAAATATGTTTTAAAGATTAATTAAAATGTCATAGATAGATAGATAGATAGATAGATAGATAGATAGATAGATAGATAGATGGATGTAGATGTATGTATGTATGTATGTACATTATTTACTTGATAATCCCATTGCATTTCAAATGGATCAATGATATTTGCATTGTTCCTCTGAAGCTCAATTCAGGTCGTCTAATTTGATTTGAATTAACCTTGAATGACTATTTTCTTAGTCTTAAACCATGGGTATGAACTGAATAATCAGGTAAAAATTTGAAATGAAAAGCTTTTGAAAACAATCAGGTTGAATGTTATTTCAAGTAAAGAAACATATGAATAAAGAAAAAACCCTATAATTTCCATTTTAGCAAGATATGTGTACATTAGTCTGTTAAAATTTTAAGTTTGCCACTGCAGTTAGTGTCACTTACCCCAGTTATAATAATTTAAATTTGTTTATAACCATATTGTTCCATGCTTCTTATGCTTACATGGTTAGTTGGTCAGTTAGTTTCTACTCATCTTATATACAGAATTATCTGAAAAAAAAAAAAAAAACCAGATTAAATATTTATTTATTGAAAAATCAATAAAAATTAGTGTCATCATATATTTTACCAAAGCTATACTTCTAATATGATTCAGTCAATGGACCAGTTATTTCACATTTGCTTTTTCTTATTTTCATGAAAGCGTCTAGCATACTGTACATGTTAGTAAAACTAAACTATATGTTCTATTTATGTAATCACACACAGCTGAAAATTACTCAATAAATTAAGAAAGGTGTTAGTAACAACTAAAAGAAACAGGATATATGGACAAATTATCTTGACAACCTACCTAGATTAAATATTGTAACGGCATGCGAGAAAAATGCTCACATTTTATAAGGACACTTTGTTCTCACAGCCAGTGCACAGCTCAGAAAATTTAGATCATGATGACTTAACACGAGAAGAACATAAATGTAGTACATTTCCTCTACAGTCACTTGGAATCAGTTTAAGGATCCAAAATTTTTGTGACATCAAAAACTTGAGATCACAACATATAAAAAATTAAGAATCTCCTTAGGCCAAATTAAATATCTTAAAGTAACATTTTTTATTTTTTAATCTTTTCCAACTCTTGCTGAGGTTTTGACATCTCAGCAACAATAATTTTAACTGGTACTTCTAGTGGGTCTAGTGGGGGATGGATTTATTTTGGGGCTTCTTTTAGTTGTTTTGGGTTTTTATCTTAATGTACTTTGATTCTAAAATATGTTTACACTGATAATCATTTTAGGATCATCCTAGTAATTAAAACTCTTAGGAAAAATAATTTTAGTGGTCTTCATTTCTGTTTCAGAAGAGCTCTGCCTCAATGCTTCCATGTACAACAATATCTCACTTTTCAAAATCTAATAGCCTAAAGAAAGGAATAATTCTGGTGTGGGTGTGTAGGTGAATAGCCAGAGCCACAATAAAACACAATTATAGAACAGCTCCCCTTCAGTTCCATTTGACTCCAAAAAAAAGTCCTATGAAGTTATTTTCAAGTGTACTCCCAGAACGTGTTGTAGGATGTTATAATGCTCTCTTATGGTACACTTTTCTGTAAAATAATATCGTTACAGAGCAACATGCGCAGGATGTCATATTTATCAGACCTAATATATTTGTATATTAAAAGCTTGGGTGCTGCTAAGGTATTGATTTTATTAACAGTTTTCAGGTTTCTTCTTCTGTTTTTGCTTTCACAATAAAATCATGCTACTACCTGAAACTAGCCTAGAAAAAATATTTTAAAAAGCGCATTCGAAAAAAAAAAAAAAACAAAACAAATTGAACTCCCAAAATGTTAGCTGTCTTGGTTGTTCAAAATAGCTCAAGAACAAGCCTGAAATAGGGTAATTTCTTTCCAGGTGTACAAAACTTATAGTTAAACAATAGTATGGGCTTCTTACTGAATATGTCAGATAGTCATATTAAGAAAACTACTTACAGGTGAGTTAAAATTGGTCCAAAATATTTCATAATAACCCATGAAAATGCTTTACTGAATAGTACATTTCACAGCTCACCCCAACCCCCTGCCAATAACTCAACAGTGTTGCTTTACCACAGGAAATGTTAGATGGAAACTCTCTATTTTTAAAAGGGCAAATTTCCACCTATGAAGAAAATGTGGATATTTCACAAATATTGTAACTTAGTGTTAATATAAAACAGTAAAGATGAAAAAGCAGTGCTTTTTGCACTGATTGATTTTATCTCTTGGAATGTAATAGCCATCTGCTTATTTAATCAGGACTCTTATTGTAGTACTTGAACCACGTGTCCTAATTTGATATAAAAATATCAGGATATTCGTATGAACTTATTCTAAACTAGTTAAACTCAATGCATTCCAAGCATGTAGGATACAACATATGGATTTCTGTTCTCTAACCTTATGAACATTTGCACATGTTCAGGAAAGCCCACTGGATAAAATTTATGTATTGCTAATGATTTTTATTGGCCCCATGGCCCAAAGTGGTGGCAAATTGCCCAGGACTTTGAAAGAATCTTGTTTTACTTCGTAGTCAGAATGCAGAGAGCCATAAAAAAGAAAGGGCTTGATGGAAGTCTGAATGCTTTTTAACTGGCAGAACTGAAGCTGCTTGTGCTATGCAGCCTTTTGTCAGATCTCTAAAGCATTTTTTTAGGGGATAAAGGGGAGAAACCCATCTCAACATATTAGCAATGATATAAGGAGTGATGTTCTTGAGCTAAAATTTTCCAAACATTTCTTGGAGGACCTGATGTGGAAAATCCATATAACATAAATAGAGAGAGAAGCAGAAAATCTTTTTCTTTATGGGACGATTTGGAAATCTCTCTGTTGCAGCTCAGTATCTTAAGGATGCTGTTAAATTTTTTGGGTAGAGATATGGATTACCAATGAAATTGAGGAGATTTGGCTTTCCACATTATAGTCACCTGTGGCTGATCCTGAGGATGACAATGCAGATGTTCAAATGTTCATACACCTTCAAAAAACACTAACATTTGTAGTTGTTTTCTGCAGCTACAGCGTGGCAGCTAAGAGAAAAAGGAGTCAACTAATGATAGCCTGTTTTTCATAACAGTTCTGCTGACAGGGGATTGAGTCCAGTAGCTATACAAAAGAGAACAGGAGAACTTTTCTAGTCTCTAAAGCTCCATAGATATGAAACAATGGTCATCCTTTCACATTTTCCTGGATTCTACTCTCAATCCTGATTAAAAATTTTCAAGCCTTCCACTGCTGTATTGTGAGAAGAACAATAAATAAAGTTTCTCTTGTGTGCTGTAAGTAAATGCCAAAGATAAAAACTCAAGAGTTGTGATGATTCAAATTTTGTATAGAAGAAAGATCAGGAAAGCTATTCAGATTTAACAAGGTACAATTATAAAAACCAAGATGAACTGTAAACTTCTCAGGAAGATCTTTAAAATTATTAAGATCATCCAGACTGTCACCAGTTTGGGGTATTTAAAAGGGGATTTTGCAGGCTGTGTAGGTGATTATGTACAACTGAGACAAATCAGATAACTTGACATAAAGACTGAGACCAAAAATCTTATTTACTAGTTGAGTAAGTTTTTTTAAGTGGTACATCCCAAAAGACATACACAGATGAATTTATGTGAAATGCTTAGTTTTGGGGTATTTTTAATTAGACAATTCTACCATTCCTTATGACTGAAAATGTAGAACTCTTCATAATATTTTAAATTTTGTAAGAAGTAATTGCGAAAGCTTTGGAGATCTGGAGAAGGTGTTGTTAGTTCTCCTGAATTCTGCACCATTTACAGTAAGACTAATAAAAAAAGAATGGTATCATGTAAAGTGAAAATTATTCCTTATATAATTATCAATATTAGTACCGTAAGAAAAATGATTCTAAGTAGAGGCAAACCATTTGCAAAATCTGCAAAAGATTTTTTTATTTGTCTTACAAGAATACAAGAAAAGGACAAAATATAAGCTGATATCTAAGCTATTTGCATATATCTAAGGAAAAACTGAAATTGGTAATTCAGGATGGGTTTTAACATCAAATAGTGGGAAAGAACAAGAAAAGACTCCTCCTTACCTCACACTGGATTTACAGTATAGTTTTAAAGACATGGGAAGTGCATGGGCTTAAAAGTTATTCTTGTTTTTTAGCATTGCAAATGAAACTAAAAAAACCCAAACCTTTAATAATGTTTCTGGGTTTTTTTATTGCAAATGAAACACTGCAATAAAGCTGTGAGCATATTCTGCTGAGTCCTTAATACTCTATAATGAGTCAAAAGTAATAGGAACTCATCTGATCAACTTTAAACACATATTAGGATGAAATGAACAATAACTAAAAAGGTCTTTGTAACTGTTAATATATAAAATAATCTAAAGATGAGTATCTCAGTGTTTCCAATAACTAGCTACATAATTGGGATTTCAATACTCATAATTCTCAATATTGTTAGGCTAAATTCTTCATTAAAAAACAGAATGGAAATAATTATCTATCTAAAAAGCTCACCAATGCAACCTTTGCATTTTTATGAAATTGAATTAAATAATATATTATTTTTTGTGGCTTAAAGAAAATTTGTAGAAACTTTTTTTAAAAAATAATTAAGTTTAACTCAGTACCATTTCACTCAACGGATTTGGCAAAAGGAAGGAGTGGAAGAAGGATGACCAAAATTATCTCAGAAAATTTATTTCTTTAGAAAGTTATATTAAAAAGCCATGTTCAGGTGGTTTCCCACTTGTCCAAACATTAATTCTGGCAATTAAACTGAAAGAAAGATATGAATTATTCAAAGGCTTCTTCAGAGTAAAGACAGGTCTTTAGCTGAAGTTATAGTTTATTTTTTTAAGTTTCAACAATAATTACTATTTTAAAAATAATTTTAAAAAATGTATAAGAATTCTCTTATTGGTAGTCTTTACAAAGGGTCTGTTTTAATATGAGCTTAAAACAAAAATCACACCAAGTAATAAGGGGGGCCTCCTTTTACTCTTATGCTATAAGGATTCTTAGAGCCCCAATCCAGGAAATTACTTCCATTTTTAGCATAGGTCTTCTATTGTTGATTACAATTATGGCTATTTTTACTCCTATCTGCTTTTATTTAATGTCCATTCTGACATAATTACTTTATATGTTTCTAGACAATTTTACTGCTTGCTCTCTCTGATCTTTTCCAAATAATATTTTAAAAGCTCTCTTTCTTTTTCTGTTTTTTCTCCTGTTTCTTTCAAAGAAAAAAAAAAAGGTCTTTGATGAACTAAATCTCTAGCCAAGTCACCTGTCAAAATGTTTACTTTTCTCCTACCACTAGCCCCTTTTTTATAACCAGGTCTTTTATCTAACTGTGATGCAATTTCTGGCAGCTTAGCAACAAGATCTTCTCTGCACTTTTATTCACAACACAAATGGTCACAGATAGACACAGTGAAGAAAACAGGCACAGCATTTATTCCTATGCAAAAGTGTCTTCTTGAGAATTGGAAAAGACCACTCCACTCTGCTTGTTAGAGTAAGAAGTGTAAAGCAGCCATGAACTATGTTCAACTTGAAGAAATTTCTCATACTGCTTCAGGATATAAGTGTCTAAAGTGTTTAAAGACAAATCTCTGTATTTCAGTATTAGCAGCTCTACAATCTATCCTCATGTTGTATTGCATTTTTAGCAGTAGTGATTTTTTTTTTTTTAATTAAGTGCATTCTTTTAACATATTTGTTCTGAAAGAGGGTAGATCCCTGCATTTTCTGTCATTTAAAGGGGGAAAAACAATAACAATCAAGTTGTTGCTAATTTGAATCGTTGCACCTAATGATTGTTTCTAGCTGGCCAATTACGGACATAGCCACGGCTTTGGAAGTGTTGGCACAACAGCTCTGGAATTCACATGTCAGCTGCTATTAGCTGAACTCTTCTCTTGCATGACTGAAGCAGATGGTGACTTCCTTGAGCTGAAGAAAGACAGGATAAAAAATTCCTCATGCATTTTCTCATGCATTCAAAATTCTTGAGTAGATTCTCAAGAATCTACTAGGCAATCTGTGAAATCTAGGCAAACTAAAACAAGCTATGTTCAACTGACAGCCTAGAGGGACTTGGCACATAAGATAGAGACTATTTTGAATCTAGATGTCCATTAAATATGCAATATTAGTGTACTCTGTATTTGTGATAAACATCAGTGAAAGCATTAGGTGGTAACTTGTTATACATATTGGGTATCCCTACAAGTCATCCTTAACTTGGTGATAGTCACATTTTTAACAATATCATCCGAAATATGTATTGGTTACTGCTGACTAATTTCAACTATATTTGCTTACAATAATATTCTATATGTCTATGATTATTAAGCAGAGAACCCTGATAAAACTGATGCCTCTGTCATTATGCTCTGTCTAGCAAACTGCAGCAGAACTTTATATATAGTGGAGAATTTTTGCTGAAATAATGTCAATCAAATCATGACCAGACATGGAAGTAACAATTTGCTAGTGCTTCTTGACATTATCTGCTTGGAATACATACAGAATCAGACTTGGACTATAAAATAAGGAGCTATCAAATATAAATAAACTAAATCACCCTAGGATATTTCAATTCTCAAGTAAAAAAAAAAATAGGCATATACTCCTTTCACTTTAATGAAGATCTTACTGCGATCAGTTATTTGACAAGCTTTTCTTTAAAAGGTCACCTGTTCAAGCTGCTTTTCACATTTTCTAATAGCTCTACTACTGATGCAACACAAGCAGGGAGTTGACCAACCATGGTGACATAAAAGGAACTTCTGCTCACAAAAAAATCACATATTGATGTAATATAATTTTAAAGAAAGGTGTTTTTAATAAAGAATTCTCTTTATACAGGAGGTATTTTTTTAGATTTATATCCTGTAGACTATGATGACAACTCAATAATGACTGTGCCAGACCCCTATTTTATTAAGATTTAATATGGCAAAATTTCCAGAAATGTGTTTTTTGAAATATTATGAGTCAAAAATTGCTCCTCTGAAGCTGAATCTCATCAACAGTTTTTTATGAGTTTGAACTCAAAGAATTATACACAGAATGAAAAAAAAAAAAAAAAGTAGGAAAGGAAAAATGAAAATAAGCAAGCAAGCAAATTAGTTAACAAGTACCTACATACAGTAGATATATGGTTACTATGCCATACTCCTACTACAGAAGCAGATTATTTCTTTTTAAAGCTTTTGAAGTTTGTGGGTTTGGAGCTAAGAATAGAATGAAATTAATTTTGGCTGCATATGTATTACATCGTAAAAGCCAGAAGTTCTACCTTGAACTATTAGCTAAAGCATTAGTACTTATCTGACTGCACTAAGGTGAAAGGCTATAATATTCTAAATATTAAGATTTTAGCAATTCAACAACTCTACAAATTAAATTTTTGTTTTTTCCAAAAATCAATATATTTAACTCTCCTAAAGTCTGATATATATATATTATTATATAAGAAAATAAATTTACATTAAAAATTATTAAATTTATACCCTAAATTAAGATTTTACATGGGTAGTCTCATTTTATGGAGTACTTTGAGATAACTATCTCATAAGCCAATGTAGCTTTAATTGTAAACTCAAGCTTTTGGCTAGTAATTTTTGTGTATCTGTCTTTCCCCAGTTTATGTCAGAGTACTTTGTATCTCAACTTAAAACTGCTCAAGGCAAATCACTCAAGATATATGTGACTTCTCATTTTTTCTTTTAAGTATGTAAAATTTCAGATTAAGTCCATCATTCCTGTAAGTCTTTAACTAGTTATTCAAAGATGATCTTTAGTATTTCTTATATGAAATAAATATGCCTATGTACATATGTAGATGTATATGCGCATTGTGCTTGTGGTTTTTATATCCAATCCCTTCTACATCTGCAAACAGATCAAAGCAAAAATAGAGAATGCATTTATATTTTGGAGCAACAGCAACAAAAATTTTTGAAGATTATAATTCAAAAATACATACAATGAGTAAGTTTGGTGTATAAATTTGCAAAGACAAAATTAGCCTGATTTAAGAGAAAATTACTAAAGATGTCTGTGCAAGGTGAGCTACGGCAACATCAAATTCTTAGATCTTTCTTTTAAAGAAATAACTTCAACAACTAGATATTTTCAAATTATGTTATCTATTTTTTACTCAAGTATTAGCACTTCTGGACAGCTGCAGGGAACTGTCTACAAGTTTGAGACTCTCCTGCTCTTTAAAATATTCTGTGACTGCGCACTTACCTGAATTTAGTATTGTGTGCAACACTAGCAGTATCCAGGAAGGCATTGAAAGAAGGGATAGGTGGCCATCTGCCTAGTGTAGCTGCTATTCTCCTGAGCTTGAAAGGAGTGAGACAATCAGGAGCTGAACTGTGGAAAATAGCTGAAATTAAGAGTTTACCTTCATTTTCCATATCTTTGTTGTTGAGTAAGCCTCATTAGATTTAGGGGAAAGGAAGAGATTACTAGTAAAGAGATATCACGAATTTTGAATAACTCGACAAAACTTTGGTCAGTTGTGACTCAGAACCAGAATCCATTTTTTCTAGACTCATCATCTAATGGGAAAGCTACAGTGTTGTATTTATAACTTGTAGCAGGGAATTCTTCTAGTTCTTGTTATTTAAGTAAGGATATACTTTACTGTGTTTGGAGCTGGTGAAAAGAAGCTGGTGTCAATAATCTATATAGTTTGGAGCAACTTTCAAGTTTACACCTAACAGTATTCTACATTTGATGTGAGCCTCTGGCAAGATTTTGAGGAAATGAGAGTTATATGAGGCAGGTAATGAGTGTTCTTACTACTGGAGTCTTCCCACTGTTTCTTTTCCTTAACAACAGGATAAGTACCTACAACCTGGGTGTACAATGTGTCTAAACATTTTGAAAGGAATTATTTCATAGCAGAAATTTTAAAAATACCAGGGAAACATAATGAATTATTTTGTCTTTTATGTATTTTCTTTGGATGTCATTGAAAAAGCTATATAAAATATGTTTCATTCATATTTCAGCTGCAGACAGCAAACACAATAATTGAAAACAAAATCACGATGATTCACTACATCTCCCCTGATGCATTTCACACCTGCTAACCAAGGTCAGCAATAAACTACAATAACTTAGTACATCAGACAGTTGGCAAGCAAACAGTTTTGAAAGCCCTTTCCAGATTTAAGTTTATAGCTTATCTGAGGCCAACACTACCATACATTTCAGTGACGTTAACATAATATTTCTCTGATAGATGTTTGTGTATGTGTAGATATAGGCAAAAACATCTATACATATAATATATATATATCTGTAAAGAAACACGTGTGTAAATATGTGCAAAACAAATTTTTTTGTACTTCAGTGACTAACAGTCTGCAAATTAACAACCAGAAGTGCTACTTGTGTCAAAGTTTCTGAGGGAGAGTGATTAAGAGGAACCTGGTCCAAACTTGGGGGGAAAAAAAAGAAGGAAATGTTTGTTTTCATATATCATTAATATTTCATTTTCATTTCATTTTAACTCCAGACTTTCTGAGTAAAACTAGAAAAAAAGTAAAGATTTAATTGTCACTTAAAAAAAAAAAAAATAAGGGCAAAAAAGGAATGATTCTAAGGGTTTCTTCAAAGATTCTAGCCTGTTTCTTTTCTGTATCTTGTAATAAGATGAAAAAACCACAAAGAACAAAACCAAAAGGAGTCAATCCCTTAAAGAAAATAATGAAGAAACTGGACATTTCACTTCAAACATTTCAGTAGATTGATTTTTATTATTTATGTGATCAAAATTCCATTTTCCT
The DNA here is from genome assembly GCA_013397375.1 of Toxostoma redivivum. Lineage (NCBI taxonomy): Eukaryota > Metazoa > Chordata > Aves > Passeriformes > Mimidae > Toxostoma > Toxostoma redivivum. The sequence goes on along the minus strand of VXBI01003337.1, from coordinate 1,483,238 downwards.
TGATAGGTGTATATTGTCTATGAGTATTACTCTTCTCTCTGTTGAGAGATATGGATCAGTAATCAGAATTACACTGAAAGAGTATCAGTATTGCCTGTCCTCATTGTGACAGTTTCTAAACTCAGCTTTTTGATTTAGCAGGATTTCTTTCAGCTTTGTGCAGGAGGTAATATCACTTCTCTACAGTTGTAATGGCTGGATGCAAAGAAAAGCAGTCTACAGTTCAATGTCCAAATGGAGATCAGTCACAACTGGTGTCTCTTGGCAGACCCTGCTGGGACTAGTTCTGTTCAATGTCTTTATTAATCACATAGACTGAGGAACTTGAGTGCACCCTCAGCAAGTTTACACATGACACCAAGTTGACTGGTGCAGCTGATAACCTAGACTGAAGACAGGCCATCAAGAGGAACTTTCACAGGCTTGAAGAAGAAGACCATATAAACTTCAAGAAGCTCAGCAAGGCAAAGTGCAAAGTCGTGCACCTGAGTTGGGGCAATCTTCAATATCAATACAGACTGAGTGAAGAATACACTGAGAGCAGACCTGGAGAGACTTGGGAATATCAGTAGATGAAAAGTTAAATATGAGCCAGCAGTGCCCACTTACAACCCAGATATCCAATCATATTTTAAGCTGCTAAAGAGAAAGCATGGGCAGCAGGTCAAGCAGGGTAATTTTTCTTCTCCACTACTCTCATGACACCCCACCTGTAGGGTGTTCCAGCTGTTCAGCTCTGGGAACCCCAGCACAAAAAGACATGGACCTGTTGGAGTTGGTCCAGAGGAGGGTCATGAAAATGATCAGGGAGATGCACCTTTCCTATGAGGAAAGACTGAAAGAGTTGTGCTTCTTCAGACTGAAGAAGAGAAGCACCAGGCCTATTACTATGAAGGGTCTTTTGAGAAAGAAAGAGGCTTTTTCCTGGACCCTGTAGGGAAAGGAAAAGGTGCACTGTTTTTAAACTGAGAGAGGGTAGATTTAGATTGGACATAAAGAGGGAATTTTTTATTATGTGAGTGATGAGGCACTGGAAGAGGTTGCCCAGGGAGCCATAACTGGAAGTGTTGTGGATGCCCAGTCATTGCAAATGTTCAAGGTTTGTCTTTACACAATCTGCTCTAGTGAAAGATGCCACTGCACATTTCTGAGAGGCTGGATTCAAGGAACTTTGAAGAGGCTTTCCAACACAAACAATGCCATGGTTATATGATTCTAAGATTCTATATATGTTGGTGACTATACAAAATCCCCAGTTTTACTAATATGGAAATATGCTTAAGATTATAGCATAACTATAAACAATAGCTTTTTCATTTATGTAATATCTTACAGAAAGTCTATGCAATACTATTAGTTTTATTACTTTTTAATTGGTGCAAATATTTTATTTCCAGTGTTTATGTCTATTAATTTTATTTCTAGTTTACAAATTTTTGTATTAGTTTTTATATCTACTTCTGATTATTTTTCTACTTTGTGTCATATGCTCATGTCTCTGTTACCATACCATAACTTTACCTGAACAAGGTAATTCTGGTGTCATTTTGCCTTGAAAATTTTAATAACATAAATCTTACCTTTGAAAGCTTACAAATTACATCAAAGCTCTTGAAGAAATCGTTTATGCATTCAGAAAGCTCACTTCAATACCCCAGAGGGCTTGTACAAGTTTTTTGAAGGAGTTTGAGACATAATAGAAAAAAAAAAAAGGAAAAATCTGTCTAGTCAAAGAAATCTTGAAGAAAAGCCTTCCTATATGTACAAATGGCTTTATTCAGCGATCTGACTACTAATAATTGAAATTGTGCCATTAGCAAAGTTGTGCCTATAAAACAGGTTTCCATCTGTCCTTTCTTCTCCAGCTTAAAAACACTGACATTTTCACTATTCAAAATACTGGGTTTGATTTATACAGTCTAAAGGTAGACAGGGATTCCTCTCTGTCTCCTTTTAACTCTCTGCAAAGCATCATTACACTTCTCACTCTCACCTAGAGAGCACAGAAATACTTCATGGGAAAATCCTCTAAAGCGTGCATACCTGTCAGCCAACCCTATGGGTACAGAACAAACACTGAGAATTTGTAGAGCCTTTTAGAGTTGCAACTTCACTACTCTCCCAGGTGAATTTTGCAAACAGTGTAGAGTGTAGAGTAAGAGGCTGACAGCTTTTTAGCACAGCTGAAATCTCTGGCAAACACATTTGAGCTTTCAGTTTTCAACTAAATGCTTTGTCATCTCATAATAAGGACAAATTTAGTCTAATTTTCAAACTTGTCTCTTCAGGAGGCCTTTAAGGATTCTGCTGTGTGTTCACTGTGAAATTTTACTTAAAATTATTGTTACTGGGCACAGAAGACTGAGGAAGCCTAAGCTGATTTTTTTTTTTATATATATTTCAAGTGCATGTCAGAGGGGACAACCATAGACAAATTTTTAAGTGGTATGTGTATGCTCAAAGGCTCATCAGGGTCACTGTTACACAGCACAAATTAATTAGGTTTAATGAGTTTAAGATATACGCAGTCACAAACTTAGAGATCTGTGGCATCACTCAGCATTCTTTTCACCACTTTACGGCAGATGTAGAAGCAAAGATGTGACAGATGAACTGGAATTAGGCACTAATTTGTATGACCTACACAGTGCATTTTACTTTCTTCAATAACTATGTAGGTGTTTCAATCATAGTTTTTATTTCAAATAACTAGTAGATATTTGTCCCAGTAATCTATGAATTCTCTTATGCTGTTTAGTTATAATGGACTTTTAATTGTTTTTAAGGATTTTTATAGATATTTTTTTTCTCAGCAACAAAGTTGCTATAAAGAAGTAATGAAAAATATATTTATAATGATTTAAGTGATACTGGAAGCAATTTTTGTGATAAAAAAATTTCCTGCGTTCACTTTTTTTTTTCTCAAAAAATTGATGTATAGTTAATTAATAGTGTAACATTTAAAAATGAGTGAATTGTGTAAAATACAAATGAGTATTCATAACAGTCTTCTGTTCATGTTTCCTGTTTAGTTATTTGCACAATGTGAAATAGTGAGATTTTTTTACAGCATTTGTTTCTGAGGTGGCTAATATACTAGTGCTGTAGCATGTGCTTTGCTGGACATGGGGACAAGCCAAAATATCTCAAAATTACAGAAACCCCTTTTTCCTGTAATTCATTGAATGTTCATTTCCCCTGCTAAACAATGAGCCTGTGAAGACTCTTTTCCTACATCACCATCCCAAAGTATTCCTGTTTTACTTAATGCATTATGTGATGGATTTGCCATCTATTTAAACTAGTCCCTCTGCATGTAGTTGTGCATCATCACACCTAATCTTGTTTATATTGCTTCTGTCAACAAAGCAGTTCTTACGAAGTTCTAATCCTGTTGATTCCCCTGGACTATAAAATTATTTATATCTACTGGAGTAATTTCAAATATTAAATGTGTACAATTCCCATTTTTATATGCTTACACAGGTGTGATTATAACACGATTTTTTTTAAAAAGGATGATTTTTTCTAGATATCTAGAAAGTCAGCTAGATATGCCGTTCAATAAATCCCGGTCTGGAAAGGAGCTCTAGCATGTCAGGTTATGTTACATTACTTTCTCCAAAGCTCTACTGTCCAGTTTTGGAAGACCCATGATTAGCATTCTAATAATTGAAGGAGTACATAAGTTCTGTTTCACTCTGGCTTAGTTACGGTATTTAGTTCTGAGGTGAAAAATCCTTAGGATTAGTCATTGTCCTGGTTTAGAGCAAATTTGGGAGGAAACCTCTGAATGGGATCTCTCTAGGGGAAAAAAAAAAGATCCAAGCAGTCCCTCCCCCAGTTGGCTCGGGAAAAAAAAAATTTCCTCAGAGAGAAGTGGAAGAAGAGACAAAACTGTTTATTCAACAGGCCACTCTGAAGAGATGACAGGATCAGAAGAGTTCTTCCCGTGGGCTGCCCGGCTCACTCAGGCTGTTCTCAGTCCCTCCGGTGCTGGGAAATGCCACGGCCCAGGCCAGGCCTGGTGGGACACAGGTGTGAGCTCCTGGTGCTCTTTCTACGTTTTCAGTCCAGAGCAGGTTCAAAACAGTTCCAGGAAAAAAAGGAAAAGGAGGAAAAAAAAGCAATCCAGGGAGTTTCTCTGCCTCAGCTAGTCAGAAGAACCAACCAAGAGCAGAGGAGAGCTCTCTCTCGCTGTCCACTGCAGACAACACAGTGCCAGCAGGAATGCGGGGGAGCTGGTGCAGTCTCTGATAACAAACCCTGCACTTCTTCTTTCCCCCCACTTCACTCCTGGAACCAGTCTTAAAGTTGCAGAATTTAATATCCAACACCAACAGAACAGACGATTTGGGGATACAGGCATCATACAGTCACCCCAAGAAGTCATGAATGAGACTGTCTTGCTCTGAAATGATTTGATAAACAAAATCATCGTGGCAATATTATCTTTTGATAAGTTACCATAAGTTACTTATGATAACATGATCCAGATGTGCTCTACATATAAGAGGCACTGAATTGCTAATGTATTACATTTTTTATGCATATCATAGAATCATAGAACGTCCTGAATTGGAAGGGACCCACGAGGATCATCAAAGCTCAACTCCTGGCCCCACACACAATAGCCCCAAGAGTCACACCATGTGCTCGAGAGCATTGTCCAAAATCTTCTTGAACTCTGCCAGGCTGGTGCAGCGACCACTTCCTTGGGAAGCCTGTTCCTGTACTCAGCCTTGGGGTGAAGAAGCTTTTCCTGATATCCAACCTAAACCTTCTCCAACACAACTTCAGGCCACTCCCTCAGTCCTGTCACTGGTCACCACAGAGCAGAGATCAGTGTCTGCTTGTCCTCTTCACCTCACAAGGAAGTTGCAATGAGGTGTCCCCTCAGACTCCTCTCCTCCAGGCTGAGCAGACCAAGTGACCTCAGCCACTCCTCATATGGCTTCCCCTCCAGGCCCTTCATTCACTATGATCATTATCATCTTTTAATGCTCTTTAATAATTTAATATCTCTGTTATATTGTGGTGCCCAGAACGTCAAAGAGTACACAAGGTAATGTGTGTAGCAACAGAGAGAAAAAATGACATAGATTGTTTGCAGTACAGAGGTGTAAAGGTTTAATTGTTAATAGAAATGGAATCTTTGAGGTCCAAAAATGGTAGTTACTCTCAAAGTGCAAAACATGATGTGTAGAGGACTATTACTCAATCTGATTACATGTATATTCACCAGCCTCATGATTTGATAATCAAATACTTCTTGAACTGGAAAGATTTATAGTGCATATATTAATATAATACAGCCTACCTAGCTTGTAAGTTGTATACAAACACTCATGCATTATTCAGAATTTTTAATAAAATTGCTAGGCAACACAGATGGTTAGTGTAAACTCTAAAAAGCCATGGATAGCAATGTAAACAATAAATACTACTGTCTAGATATTCAGGAGTAATAAAAGTAAGAGGTTTTGCTGGTGTTTTCATCTCAGTAAGGCTACTTGCTCTCACAAGAACTGGCTTAGTCTGATAGCTAATAAAAACACAGGCAAGGACCCTAGATAATACTGCTGGCACTTCTGCACTGAGAACTCACAAGTGCTAATCTGCATTAAAGAAAAAAAGAAGTTAATTTCCTTCACCTGAGCCTGGATTCCTCTCACCAGGCTTCAAATACTTGGAAGTTAGGAGCCTAATCATATGTGAAAGAGTGAGTCTAGTCTGGAGAAATTAAATTCTCCCTATTGACTACAGAGGAAATGTTTATATATAGGTGTGTGTCACCACATGCTCTTCATAGGAATAACCAGCAGAAGGGATTCCTGTCCTTTTTTCCAGTACACATTTCAGTTCTGAACCTCTTCATTCATTTAACATTGCAGACTGTTAATTATCCATTTCACCTCTCAGTTTAAAAAGTCACCCTGATTAAGAAAGCAAATGAAGTTTTAGAAGGCTTTTTTGCACCGCCTATCATAACTTACAATAGGATTTATATCACATGAAATTCTATTCAAAGCTTCTCTAGCTCTGTTGAAAGAAGCATGTTTGAAAAAACTTTCAACTTCTTTTACACTTCTTCATACAAAGAATAATTGTAGGGCAGTACCATTTTTCTTATTTTAGTGAACTCATCATTCACTCGTGAAAGAAATTCCTTTTTTTTTTTTTACATTATAGTATGAATGCTATGCTTATTTCTCTCTGCCAAAATAAGTAATAAAGAAAATGCCAAATGTAGACTAAGTTTTCAACCTCAAGAGTCAGAGAATCCTTATATTTATGAATTTTCAGATTTTTAAAAATCTTCATAACAAAAGCAGCAACAAATTAATTCATGCAATAGAGATTAATCTGCAATATTCATTTATGTGAACAGAAGTGCGTGCATGCATATATATATAAAATTTTATCTTGAAATAACTTTATTCAGGAAGTCATTTCTCTCACATGTATTTCCTCAGAAAAAGAATGTAAATATGTAATAGCCATAAACAAGGAAATGGCAAGATATGATATGAATACCCAGTACAGCAAACATTTAAGACATCATTCAATGTGAATGATTTTTATAATAGGGAAAATATCAAAATGGTGTTCTCAGAGTCACTTAACTGTTTTATTTGATTTTCTTTTTTGTTCTACAGTTTTTCTTGATGTTCTGAAATTAAGTTCATGTCTTCATTGGAAATTTTTCAAAAGGAAGAGTTTAAGGAATTAATTTCTATTTGTTTCTCTTATGAGAGTGTACCTACCTTTGATTGCTGGGGAGGGCTCAAGGGAATGGTATTAAGGTGGGAAATTAAAAACACACTCCTTCACTACTCATACTTAAAGGACAAATGAACATTTCCATTATTAGCAATAAATTTAATGTTCTCTAGAGGCAGCACGAATTCCAGAAAAACATAACTCTTGAGCTCTGAAGTATCTTAGAATGTTATTTTTTTCTCATAGCTGTCATGAAAGACCTACAATTCACGTTACATTAATTTTATATCAACAAAAAGCAGTCTAACAGTGTAAATAGAACCTTTACTGACAATAATTCAACAAGAGATTAAAAAGAATGTGTATGTCTAAGGTTATCTATATGTATAAAACCTGAGATCAATGTTCCAGTTATTCATACCAATGACCAGATATCATTTGCACTGATTTCTGTCAGTAAAGCATATATCTATATTGGAAAACAGAAGTGGAAACTGCACAGTGATATCATGTCAGAATTAAGCTGGATGTACAATGCTATGTGAGAACTTAAAAGTGGACAGGAGTCCCCTGCTTCACCGTTGAAGATGTACTTGTAAGCTACTATTATTTTCTACTTACCATTACTTATGGCTTTCTCCTCAATTATGTATGTTGTACTTCTAAATCTCCCATCAAATCACAGAACTGTAGCACCACAGAATCATTGAATCATAGAATGCTAAGGGGTTGGAATGGACCTTAAAATCATCTAGTCCCAATCCCTCTACTATGGACAGGTACACCTCCCACTAGTTCAAGACCTTATCCAGCCTGCCTTTAAACATTGCCAGGGTAGAGGCATTCGCAACTTCCCTTGGCAACTTATTCCAGTGTCACCACCCTCACAGCTAAAAATTTCCCCTCCTTCCTAAATCTTTTAGGATTCCTAAATCTTTTAGGAAGGGTAGAAAAGCAGAGGGAAACAAGATGTGAAAACTGCTTGAATTTATTCTGCAAAATATAATCTAAACTTCTCCTTGATGGTGTATACCACACCTCTACAGTGGAGAAAACAGGATTCTCACTAATCTGGACATTGGAGGGGTCAATAGATGGAATGCAGCACTTCATAACTGAATCACAGTTCATGCAGATGCTAAGGAGCTTTCTACATGTTAAAGTATAAATAGGTCTTTGGGGGTTTGTAACTCTTACTACATAATTATTGTTTGAAGTTTCAAGGATAAACCCAATGTTTTAATGTTCACATTTGCAGCTATTCATTGAAATATTTTGATAATGAACAGAAAATTCTATGTCATAAAGATATTATATTGTGTTTCAAAATCTACCTGCAATGTTTTTAATACATTGAATATCCAGACATGACTGTTTTCCCTACAGGATGCAAAGGTCTCATAATCTTTGATTTTTCTTCTGCCATTGAGGTAGAGGTAGCTGAGGAATACATCACTAGTTTAGAATTGAATCTCAGTCCTGTTGGAAGAAAATGAACTTAAGCAACTCACTTAGCTTAGAGTTTCTGATATTTAGAAATGGAAGGAAAAACATTTTCCAGCATTGTCTTGAATCTTTTTACTGATTCATATTACTTAACTAGCTAGTTTTGACACTGCAGAAATTCCCATTGCTAACAGTGAACCTTAAGAAATCTCCTAGAGGTAACTCTGGAGCAGAAAGTCGCAAGAGTAAGACTTCCTAGCAGCACATCCATTTTATTATTAAAAAAAGAACCAATCTTAAAACAAAAGAGATCTGAACCTGTGCTGTCTTATATAAACTATTTATTCAGAACACACATTTAAAATTTAATCTAGCAGGCATTACTAGGAACAAGACCTGTAGTCTACCTGTTTTTGAAAACTGCTGAGTGCCCTCTTTTCCTACACTGAAGTTGCAAATCACCTTGATGTTCCCTGTTTTAACATTCCCTTTACAAGAAGAGTTTAAAGTAGGTCACAGTGGCAAAGATTTAAAGAAGACTTAAATGGAGTTTGTGAATCCCTTTAGGGATCCCAAAATCTTAGAATATGTAAACAACAAAAAGCATCATCTAATCCCCTCCTCTCTGTGAATCAGTGAATTCAGTCCTCTACATGACAAAGGTTTATCATAGCGCAGAGATTTAGCATCCTATTATCATCCAGTTATTATGATCCATTTTTATTTTTGTTCACTGCCTCATATTTTTACTTCCATTCTGTAAAAGGAAGGCTCCTGTTTCAGAAGAATTGCATGTTGTTCTTTTTATAAATTCACAGGAATGCCTAATAACTCATATTGTAGGAATACTAGGGTCTATATGTCACACTCAGTCCCTTTCAATCCCTTTCATAATATAACAGGCAGACAGGAAGTTGGGGTTAATGGTATCTTTAAGTTGGCACTTAATGGTATCTTTCTGCTGCTCCTTACTTCTTATTTATTTTTCTCCACTGCTTCTTGCTTCTTAAAATACTCCCCTACTCTGGTATGGTTCACCTGCTGTCTGTTGCTCTCTTGGTGGTGTCCCTATCCCAACAAGGGTCCTCTACAGGCTGTGGTCCCTTAATGGTGTTCCTGCCTTTGTCTACATTACCCATGGCAACATTTGCCTCAGAGGTGTCTCCTCCATCGTTGAGAGTCTCTTTCCCAGGTGGTAGCTCCAGCTGTGCTTCCTGTGCCTCACACCCACTGCTCTTTCCAAATATGTGTGGGTACGGGCACCACAAACTCCTCTGCCTGCTTCAATTTCTGATGCTTAATGATCTTTTTTGGCCTCTTTCACAGCCTTATGGAACTGTCTAGGACCGGCATAGGGCAGTTCACTGCCTTCTTCCACACAGCTCACCCTTCTACCAAAACTACAATTTATGCCCAATATAAGACAAAACATAATTATAACTATGTACTACATACTCAGCCCTGGAATGGAACATGATACCTTCCCACATAGGCTTGGAGAATTAGTGAAGGAATATGAATGGTGACAAAATGTTTTGAATTTGGTCTCTGTTGAGACCCTGAGGTTGTGAACAGACAGGCCATTCATGAAATAAACAGTTTGCATTTGTTTGGAGTTTGCAGAACCTGATGGGCTTAGAAAATGTGGGTTATGTCTACTAAACAAAGTCACTTTGCACCTTTCATTACAGATTCAAGTAATCTCTTTGAAAATCAGTAACACCTCTAGCCTATACTTGCACCTCAGAAAGGGATTTGTGCCTATTCAAGCTTTTGAAACTACAGTCATAAATGCTTTTGCACTCAGATGACACTTTTTTTCAGTGATAAATTCCTGCCAAATTAAATATTTCTGTGCTTTATAGTGAGATGCATGTTCAGAGTCAATTCCTAATCTGATCATTTCCAGGTTCTCAGCTCAATATGATTTATCTGCCTGAAAGAAGCGTTATGGCTGTTATCAGCCACCACTAATGAAGGCATGAAAATGACACAGTATGTACTTCTACTGGCCAGCCATGCAGTCTAAATACAGCCATATAAACCTCTGCCACAGTTGTGGTACTCCTTGTGACGTGTTGAAATGAAAAGTCGCTAACAGATATGAGTGTGCACATTTAGTATAAAAGAATGTCTGTAAGCCAGCTGGCCTAATGTTTGTGCACTGTAAGGAGGTCAAAGGCCTTGTATGGTCTTAATAAATAGAATCAACTGACTTCATATGTATTTTGGCACTAATATGTGGCCTATGGCATCATTTCCTGAGGTTTAGTGCAATATTAATAAAAAAGGCTATTCCAGATTAGGTCCAAATCAGTGCTATGGTAGAGAACAGTTTTTCTCTTTGCTCAATCAGAAATAAATAAATAAATGGAATAAGGTACAGCTGCTTATGGCATTACTTTGAAATACCCACACAAATACAAATCCCCAAGTTAAGTTGAAGCTTGCTTAATTTTATTTATTTCTCATTAATTTACTTTAAATCACTGACTTCTCTGGGAACGAAAAAAAAAAAGAAAAAAACCAAAAAACCCAAAGACAAAAACAAAACAAAACAAACAAAAAACAAACAAACAAAAAATAAATAAATAAATAAATAAATAAATAAATAAATATATAAATAAAAGTCCTACCTAGGCCAGAGAGATGAAGAAAGCACATGCCAACAATAAATACAGGTTTAACCTTTGGCTCTGAAGCACCCTGAATTCATTACATTTGTTTGTGCAGCCACTGGTAATCTGTCGTGACAACAAATTAAAGTCTGATTTAAATTAAAACAAATCACAAAATAATTAGAAGCTTCCTGTCTCTCATACCACTTCTCAGCTCTTCATCCATTACTGGTCCAGGTTAGAGATTCATCACTTGCCATTTGATGTTTCAGAAGATTTATCTGTAAGGCTTTCCTTTTTCTTTCAAGAAGGTACCCCACTTTTTCACGGAATCCTGTGGGGGATTAAGCACTATTTGACCTGCTTCCCTTCTAAGACACTCGCTTTAGATCTCAGACGAAAATAAACCCCTCAATTTCTTCTTTAGGAGTCCTAAGGGCTTGTCCAACACCCTCATTAGCCATTTTTCTGAAAATTTTTACGAAAGCTGCTCAGAAAGACATAATTTAAAACACTTTTTTCCCCAATGTAATGCACTCTGTTTCACTAATGAGCAGTGTTATGACTCAGCACCCATTCCCACAGACCTTTATTAGAGGATATAATCCTGTCCTACTTATGATTTTATTTCACTTTTTTTGTTGATAAATACCAAAGCCAACTTCGTATTTAAATATGGAAGCATAAGTATAGAAGTGAGTATGAGAAAAGTAGCACACGAGAATTCTAAATCCAGGATTGTAAGTGTAATTCATTAATTAGCAGTATGTGCACTTCCTCCCTATCTGAAATATACAAGTTATCTGTGCTTAAACTAGATGTTTAAGACTTATTTTGAAAAATGGAAGATTCATTTGTTTTCAAAGCCTTTTTCACCAGGATGGACTTTGTAAACTGAGTGCTTATGTGCATTTGCTTACCTATATGCGTGTATTTTTGATGGCTGGGGAAGACAATGAAGTAACAATTTCAACATAAATAGGTGAAAAATCCTTTCTAACTTTTCCTCAGCTAAGCTAAAGCAAAATCCAATGTCTCCTTTTAGTTGTACTTGTTGTTTGTTTTGTTTTTCCAATACATAAATAAATATATTATTTTGGATTAAAAGTCTGGGGTTAACTTCTGAAACTTTATTGCCTGATACGTTTTTAGATACCTTAATGTATCTTGTTTTCCTTCCAGCTGCAAATCAAGTCTAACATGTTTTTAAAGACATTTAAAGGTGAGAAGGAAATAATGTTGCCAGTGGTATAAATACCAATTTTTAATTTTCTGTGTATGCATCATGATCTGGTATTGTTAACACATATGCCAGCTTTGGAAGGATGCAGCTTTCAAAAAGTTGTTTCTATAATTTTGCTATTTTTAGGTGTGACTTATTCTGACTTGCAGATCTAGCAAAAACTAGTAGAAATTTAAATCTATTAAAAAATAATAGTAAACTGCAATAATCTTATGAACGATGCTTTTCAAATCATTCAAATTTCTCAAAACAGATGCAACATATTCATTTTTTAATTCCTCAGATTATCACCAGCCTTGAGGTCACAGATAATTATATCTTCAGCACCCCTGCTAAACCCCTGGAATTGCAGCAAGGATTTATAAAAGGAACTCTTCTAAATCTTAGGCCTTGGTATGCAATTGAAAATATGAAAATGACACCACAATGAGTTTTTGTTACTGACTTGATTCTGTGACTCTATAAATATGAAATACTGTGCAAGTTACTTAATCACCTTTTCATGCAGAATGGTATAAATTCTTGATTATTTTTTCATCTTTTTCAAAGTATAAAAAAATTGACAGAATTCTTAAAATAGATCTGTAACAAAGTATTTTCAGTATAATACATAGAATCTGAGCTACCTTGATACTAATTTCTTATGTGGTGCATTTCTTAAATTTACCAGGTTTTTTTGGAGAAAAGCAGATTTAGAGGTATGGGCTAATAAACAATAGGGTAAAAAAAGTGTTTCTCGTTTCTCAAGATTAATTAAAAAATTGACACATTGGTACATACGAGGACAAAAGATTGCTTCACAACAACTTGTGTATATGCCAAAGAAAAAAAGAATTACACTGAAGAGAAGTAAATATTGAATTTTTATTCCTGTGCAATAAGAAAATTGAGGACTAGCAAGAAGGTGCTTGTACACATGCATTTCAAATGTTCGACTGAGCCTTTTCAGACTCTGAACAAATGAAGTATGAAACTCTGGTTTTAAGTTCCTAACTAGATAGATGATTTTTATTCCATTGCAAGTCTATGCTTTGATTTTTTCCATCCACTTGAAAACCAGCAATATTACTGGAGCAGATAAAACAGGTTATTGCAGAAAACGGAAGAAGTTAAAAACTGTCCTGTTTCTCACAACCTTCCCATAGTTTGTCCTATTTTTCCACTTGATATACTGTCTTAAAAGTCTTCATATCTCCCAGTAATGTATTACCTTTCAGGAAAGAATAGAGATTTTCTGGATTAACCAATTTGAAGTCCAGCTCAGTGGAAATGGAAACTGAGATATCCTTTGAGAAATTGAAATAAAATGTTATGGATTCCATATTCCCAAGACAAATCAGGAATAACAACAGTGATACCAGCAGTTTATGATCCTAGCCATATCTAATGTTAAAGTTAATTCCTGAGTGACTGTCTCATGGATTATGATAAATGATAATGGATTGTATCATGGGTAAGAGAAACATATGAAGTCATATTTCAATTGACTGTTTTTAAAGCATAATATAATTCTGTTTAGTGACAGATTATGTTGTTGTGAATGGAGAAAAATAATTCAGAAGGTAAAAAAACCCTTATTTTCTGGTTTTGTATCTACGGATTTCTGCGTATACTTCCAATAGGTAGAGGAGGAGGCAAATAGCCTGTGAGATGTTCCTAGCATTAAAATAATGCTATATTCATTTTACATCTTCATCTTGATATTTTTAATTCTTCCTAAAGAATTCAAAATATGCCTAACCTAGAAAATAAATTAAATTGCTTTTAAGTGCTCTGACGCACTCTTTTCAGAGCTCACAGGATAGTACTAGCAGTTTTGTCTATTTACCTGAGTTCTATTCACATGAAGTAATGACAAGTTCTACCTGACCAGCTTAGTGACCCTCTTATGAGGGAGTGACCAAATCAGTGGATAAGGGAAGTGTTAAGATGTCATTTATCTGAACTTTTGTAAAGCCTTTGATATGGTGCCCCACAATATCCTTCTCCTTAAACTGAAGAGAGAAGGATTCAGTGGGTGGACTGTTAGATAGATAAGGAATTAGGTGGATGGTTGCATCCAGAGGGTAGTAGTTCAGAGTCCCAGTGGGCATCAGTGAAAAGTGGTGACCTTCAAGGGTCTGTGCTGGGACCCATGTTATTTAATATCTTAGTTAAATATACAGACAAAAAGAAAGAGAACATCCTTAGCAAATTTGCATGCTGAGGGTGTTGCTGATACACCTAAAGGTGGAATGTCATCCAGAGTGACCTGGACAAGCTCTAGAAATGGGCCCAGTATTAATCCAGGCTGGGGGATGGACAGATTGAGACCAGCCCTGCTGAGGAGGACTTGGGGATGCTGGGGGATGAGAGTCTGGACAATGCACTCTTGTAGCGCAGAAAGCCAATGGTATCCAGGTGTTCTGTTCCTCTACTCCAGACTGATGAGACTGCAGCCAACTCCAGAGTCCCCAATGCAGGAAGGACATCAGCCTCTTGCAGCAAGTTCAGATGAGGGACACGGGGTTGATCAGAGGAATGGGACACTTCTTCTATAAGGAAGGGCTGAGGATTTGTTCAGCCTGGACAAGAGAAATCTTTGGATTGATCTAATTTCAGTTTTACAGCTCCTGAAAGTAGTCTACAAGGAAGATGGAGAGAGACTATTTTCAAGAAAATGTAGTGATAAAGCAAGATGGAATTACTTTAAACAAGGTGATACAACATGGTAGAATTAAAATAGATTTAGACTAGATGTAAGAAAAAATTCTTTTTTTTTTTTTCTGTTTTTTTTTGTGGGGCGCGAGGGGATGGTGAGGCACTGAAACAAGTTGTCTAGAGGAGTTTGTGAATGCCCTGTTCCTGAAGTCTTCAAGACCAGGATGGATAGGGTTCTGAGGCCCCTGGTCTAGTGAAGGGTGTCCCTGCCCACAGATGGGGGCGTGGAACTAGATGATCTTTAAGGTCCGTTTCAACCCAAATCACTCTATGATTCCATGATTTTATTATGTCCTTCATTTGTGTTTACTGGTATTCCATACATGGCTGAAATTCCAGACTCTTTAAAAAGTATTTTGTATGGACAGAATATTTAATTTCCATGGTAGAAACTTTTTTTTTTTTTTTTTTTTTGCATTTTCTGGGTAGTTTGGCAAGCTGGATTAACACTTCAATACTTTTGATAATTTCAGTTCTACTTTGAATATCAACTTGTGTTTGCATTTGTGGAAAGCAAAAGAGTGCCCTTGCAAGTTAAAAAGAAGTAGCATTCTACAGGAATAAAACATTGATCTGGTAAAGCATCTTCTTTGGAGTATAAAATTGGTTTCAGAATTTAGATAGACAGTTTTGGTGAACTGCAGTTTTTCAATTTTTACCATACGAAAGTATTCTAAAGTAGATTAAGATTTTCTTACAACAATAGCATAGCCAGCAAAAAGAGGTTTTTAGTATTGCTAAAGTAACCACTAATACAGCAAGAATAGGATAACTGAGATTCACGAGCTAATAAAAATTACAAGACAAATAATTGCAAAACTGATTAGTTTGGTCTTGTGTGCACTAAATTAGCAAAGCTAATAAGAAATAATGTTTTTACAATATTAGAAGTTAATTAAAAAGTGACTGTTTTCAATAAACTCAACATTTGTCTCCCAAAATTAATAAAATCACACCTACAGCTATGCTTAAAAAAATGAAACCCACCATCTATTATATAATCTCAGTGACAAAAAAAAAATCCCTTAGCAATATTTTTCTTCTTCATTTAGCTTATTGATTAAAACATCCTCAAGGAAGAGTTTGGGGATAGTTTGATTTTCAGGGTTTTTTAAGCTGATATATGCCAGTCATGCAAAATTTGGGATAATTCAAGTAAGAAAGTTGTTTTGCCAACAATGATGGCTCCAATTGTATAATCACATACATAGTACGTCTAGAGAGGAAGAACTGAGATAATTTCAGGCTTCTGCTTTACATTTTCTTCATAGA
This sequence comes from Toxostoma redivivum, assembly GCA_013397375.1. Taxonomy (NCBI): domain Eukaryota; kingdom Metazoa; phylum Chordata; class Aves; order Passeriformes; family Mimidae; genus Toxostoma; species Toxostoma redivivum. The sequence continues at coordinate 1,467,236 of VXBI01003337.1, read as the reverse complement.
ATCTGAGTACATCACAAAATTTGACACAAGATTCATTTCATCCAAGTCTGAAATCTAATTGCTGCTTGGCAGCCTCTACAGTTAATGAAAACCGCAAAGGGAATTTTAGTCAACCCTAACAGTGAACAGGGAACTTCCCCAAGCTAACTGATACAAAAGCATTAAATACACTCCATAATTCAGGGCAGTGATACTGTGGAACTGATGTTTTTCCTTTTCTTTGGTATTCAGAATCTGAATTTCTGTCTTGAGGACAATCATCCTTTAAAAGACAGATTAGTAACAGGTGGAAGTCCATATTTTAATTTAGTTTAAGTATGGCAGTGAAGTTTGCCACTTTTTGTATGAGAATTCTGTAAGTAAAATATTTATCTACATATGTTCTTTCCAAGATCAGTGCTATTACTCCTTTGCTCTAAGATCAGAGCACTAACCAGAAGTCTATATGGTATCAGCTGGAAATTATTGGTAGGTATAGATCTTAATAACCTTTTTTGTTTGTTTTGTTTGTTTTTTGGGGTTTTTTTAGTGGGTTGGTTTTTTTTTTCTTTGTTTTTGTGTGTGTGTGTATGCAAGGTTTGGTGTCAGAAGTGGGAAGTATTTTATATGTGGTTGTTTTTTTCTTTTGCTTATTTTTTTTTTCCTGGCATGAAGGGAGAAATCAGGATTCTTTAGTTCATGTGAAAGTGACAGATTTGCAGGTGTTGTTTCAGGTTTACAGATTTTACTGTACTCTACACCTTTGTAAATTTTTTATATTCATAACCAATACGTTGATTTCCTGCAAGGAGAAAGTAAATGAATATCCATATTGAGTATAATTATGCATATTACATAGCATAAAGAACTATCTAGCACAACTGACTTTATTTAAAAACATTACATTCCCTTAGAGAAGTTACTGCTCCTAGTTCATAACTTGGCTAATTTGAATCAAGATTATATCAATTAATTCAAATTATATCAGTTTTTATTTGGTTTTGGGTTTCGGATTTGGGTGTTTTTAGTTTTAGTTTAGTTTAGTTTGCTTTTTGCTTTTTTTCCTCCTAAATGAAAAAGAGCAGCAAGTTCCTTCTTAGTAAGTTAAACAACCACAATCATGCAAGAGGTTCTGCAAGAAATGTATTGGCACAAATGGCATACAAAAGTGTTATGTTTAGTATTTAAAAACAGATGAAACTCAATATAATAAAACTAGAAAGCAGAAATTTGGCACATTCTTTCAGAATATTACTGAATATTTGTCTTTGAAAATGCTGTTGAGTCAGCAGTGGAACACGCAGGAACTCAACACATTCCAAGACTGAAATATTTATTTAGGTGGCTGAATGTAGACAGGAGTTTTAGTCCCATTTCTTGCTTCATAGCTGTTCTTAACTCCTCCTTTTTGCCTAACTGAGCTTTGGAAGGAAGAAAACAAAGGGAGATTAGTGGTGAAGCCTTGGCAGGCTTCTATGTGAAGCTCTAAGTGACAGCACTTTCACTGGTGCTTTCTGCAGGTGGAGGTCGCTGGACTAGATCTCATTCATAGACCTTGTCTGGTCCTGAACTGTACGGTGTAAATCCTCTGCAAAGTAACTTACTACTAAAAAACCGGATCCAAAGCATGATTGCTTCCTGGGTTGACAGGATTTGCTGTTTATTTTGGAAATGTTTTGGATCTTTTATTGTGGAAATGTAGTTACCAATTTCTTTCTACTTATTTAAACCAGCAAGAGACTATGGTTTGAAGTATGTAACAAGGCATAGGTCACTCTTTTGATCCTGAGAGTTAAAGTGGGAATAGTGCTTTTAAAATCAAATTCTCTCTGGCAACTTCAATCAATCACCTTAAAGTACATTTATTTATAAGCTATGTTTTATTTTCCTCCTGTAGAAAAAAAAAAAAAGAAAAAGCAAAAATCTGTTGAAGACTGAAGAAGTTTGTGAGCCTACCCTTTCTTATTGAACACTTAATTCCAAAGTCATTTATAATCTCCCTGTCTGCTTTTAACATTAAGAAGAAGCTGTGTTATAAAATTCTTGGTTTCTATCTCTTCAGGTACCCTCTCTAGCTGGGTTTATTCTCTGATCATGAGGGCACTATCCTTCCAGTTACTTTTAGACAAATCAGAGACCTGTAACATTGGAAAAAATATAAATGTACTAATGAAAATATATAACTAAAATGAGCTTACTCTGAACTCAACTGGAAGCATACCAAAATTGTGTAATTAACAACAGTATTTTAAGTATTTTGTAGCATTCTGAGAGCACAGTTAGATACAATATTACATGTGCATGTGAAAATGTCATCCTCACAGAAGCAAAGAAAGAAGGATACAATTATGTTTGTTTTATCCTCAATTTACACCTAAGACTTCAGTCCTGGTGGGATTGGGAAAAAAAATTGGAAGAGTAAAGAGAAATGAAGTCATGGGTTGAAGTAAAAACACTTTAAAAATTATATGAAATAATTAATAAAAAATTAATAATAGTAATAGCAAGGGGCAATCAAAAAAGGAAAACAGAAGAAAAACAACTGATGAAAATAAAAAACAATGGCTCACCACCAACAAACTGATGCCCAACCTGCTCCTGAGCAGTAGCCCCTTGTCCAGGTCTCCTTCACCTTTCTATTCTAAGCATGATGCCATATGGTATGGGAAATCCTTTTGGTCCATTGAAAAGCAGCCATCTGGGCTGTGGTGAGGTGGGGTGAGAGGCAGAAAAGGGCTTGACTCTGCAAGATCCGTTCATCAATAATCAAAATATCCCAATGTTGTTAGAATTACTCTCATCCTAAATCCAAAACACACAACTATAGCAGTTACCAAAAGAAAATTAACTCTATCCCAGCTGAAACCAAAACAAGCTGGATATAAAAGGCATCCAAGCAGCAAAAAATGCCAGACTAACGTCAAGATAAGCACAACCAACTGTAAACAGGCAGAACATTCTCCCAAATGCACAAGACAAAAGGAAATAAGTAGTAGTAGTAGGAGCAGAGGAGACGCACCAACTCCACATCTCCTTCTGGAGAAAGGGTAAGGAAGAAAGGCAAGACCATTTCTGTTCCAATTTCTCTTGCCAATAAGCTCTTAAGCTTCATCACCTCAGCCTTAGTGCCTCAGGACAGCTAAGATTCTTCTACATCAGTGCTAAGTATTTGCTCTGTTGTATTACATGCTCAAAAGTAATTTGGAATATGACTGTTAAATATGACCACCTTTCTATACATGGTGATGGTTAATATTGGGAGAGAATTGGCCATAGCTTGAAGTCACTTTTTAATTACTTACTTTATTAAAGTCCCTCTTTCAACATTAAGCTTGGCCCAGTTTTTCTCTTAATTACGCTATATTCAGTCTGGGATAAGCAGAGTATATCAAGTGAGTTAAATACTATAACTCCAGTGTGGCTAGTAGAGTATCTTGAAGTTCATGAAATCATTGTGTCTATTGCTGAAACTTTTTGCATGCTGCAAAAGAAGAACTTCCCTGGCTTCATTAATATCTTATTTTTTTAAATTAAGTGATATGCTTTTTAATCACTAATGTCACATTAACAAATTTTTAGCTCTGAAAGCCATAAAACCAGAGAGCACACTATTGGGGGGATGATTTATGAGACAGCTCAGCCTGACTGAATGCAAAAGATGAGAAGGAAGTCAAGGGAGATTTCAACAATTGAAGAAACAGTAAAAATGAGAAAGCTGAGGATAATGACTGTAGAAGAGGAATGCTGACATCTGGGGACAGAGAAAAAAAAATATTTCAAAAAGTGTGGAAACAGAAATACTCATGTGCTTTAAAATGGAGGTGGAATGTGTCATCTTGCAAATTGCTCCTTTCTTTTAGAAACCAAAAGCATGTCTATTTGATTTCACATGCTAAATGTTTTACTCTGTCTATCCCTGTTTTGATGAAAGGAGACCCTACCACTCTCACAGAGATAACTACCTGGATTTAGGAATTGATAATTAAAAAATATAATTTAATCTGATTGTATTTCTTACTGCAGTCTTGGAGGAACCTATATTAAAACTGTTATAGGTAGAGATGCTTGAGTGAAAACATAGAAAAAGCAACTGAGGGGGGAAAAAGTCACTAAATCTCCTCTCTAAATCAAGTAATAGACTGTGTTCCGGTCCTGGCTGAAGGATTCTGAATTTTTAAACATCATTGGCAAGATATATTAGACTATTGTGATCATACAATTCCTTGTGTTGAAAGGGCCTTAAAAGTGATCTAGTTCTAACCCCTCTGCTGTGGGCAGCGATACATTCCACAAGACCAGGCTTCTGAAAGCCCCATCCAACCTGGCCTTGTTATTGTCCAATAAATTGACCTGGCTTTGCATTACAAAGAAAGGCAGCTCATCTTTAAATAGATACAGACTCCACTGTTTGTCTGCTGAACAGTATATAGATGTCCTCAAAGCCCTCTTGGGTAAAATGTGTCAGGGAAAGCCAGGGAGGTCTTTGGCAATTCTCTGGTGCCCAAAAAATGGTAAGCAGTGTATTATAACTACCCTAATAAAAATATTTGTCCTGTGAATTCACTGGTTACTGTAAAGGGACAGATAGATGCCAGTTGGTGATGATAACTGCCTAAGAAACAAGAACGGCTGGCATGCAACAAGACCTGCTGAAACCCTTGGGCCATGCCAATACCTTTCAGTGTCTAGGGATTTTCTGCCTGTAAATTAAAATATTTCCAACAGTGATTCCTTCCTTGTGAAGCACCTTCTGCATCCCAAATTTCTTCTCTGGTCTTCATAGTCAATACATGTTTTGAAAATCAGATACTTTCTAAAGCAAAGGTAGGTAGAGACTTAGGAAAGGCTCAGTTCATCATACTTCAAATAATTTAAGGCCTTTAAAGATGGAAGAGTTGGTCTGGAGAAGGTTGTCTGGGTCTGGCTAAAATTTGGTCTGGCTGAATGAGAGCAGCTATAGCAGTAGCCACAAGAAGCTTGTGCAAAGTTCCATGTGGAAGCTGAGAGACTGGGATAGGCTCTTCAAAGAGGGTACTGGAGGACTGTTAAGTGATCACTGACAAGAAAAGACAAATGCAGTTAGCATACTAGAAAAAACAATCACAAATAAGTTCAAAAGTGATGTTTGTTAAAAAACCTAAGTTCATGCCTGTGAAAGCATGGAGTTGATGCAATTGGTGAAAGAGGGAGATGAATAAAGGTCAGCATATAAAACAGCTATCTTGAGTGAGCTGAAACTTGAGACCTGATTCATTTCACATATCTCATTCTGCTGCACCATTGTATATTTTTATTATTATAAATTTGTCCAATATGTATAGTTTACTCTGCACATTCTCCAACACATCTCAAAGTGTTGGAGGCAGAATGATTATTTTTGATAATAAAAATATTCTGTTAAAAAAAAGAAAGAAAACATAATTTGTTATTCAACTAAATATAGGAGTGGTTATGCTTTTTCTAAGTAGATTAGCTTCAGTAGTTCTTTAAACAGCTAACACTAATATATTTACAAATATGCCTTTCATTCTACATTATGACTATACAGAGAAAATATTCTTCATTAACCACATATAAAAACATTGCAAGTATCTAAACAGCAAACTGTTTTGACAAGGACACTAAATGAAATTAATTAATATTTTGGACAATGCAATATCATATTATATTTTTTCATCTATTCCAAACATCTTCGAAATTATTAGTCCTTTACTACTGGTCACTCCTTGTTTTTTGTTGGTCTCGGATGTTTATTTTTGTTTAAAAAAAATTCCAAACTAGTTTAATTGAATAGAGAAAGTAATTGAGTGAAGAAAAGATTAGGATTATCTCTCAAGGCGTGCATTATTTCTAATGTGATTTACACCGTTATTTGAATTACTTTGTCAAGTCAGAATATTTTTGTTTCTCAGTTGAATATCCTGGTAGGAAATCAACCGTATCTGTTACAGTGAAAGATAACGTAGCCTATTTTCCAAATCAGCTTATAATAATTAATAAAAAAAGCAAATGGCTCAATAGGAAAGCTGTGGAGTTTGGGTATTTGCATTTTTCTATGTGATGCTTCATTCTAAAATAGGATTGGAAGAGGCTGTAGTCTGTTGCGTGTCATTGTTGTCTTGGATGTGTACAAACTAGAACACAAAACCAGAATTAGAACAGTGTCTATCATTTATCAGTCCTGATTAAACCAGAAGGTCCCAGCTGACTGGAGGTTAGCCAATGTGATGCCTACGTACAAGAAGGACTGGAAGGAGGATTTAGGGAACTACATGCCTCTCAGCCTGATCTTGGTGCTGAGAAAGGTCATGGACCACATCATCTTGAGTGCCATCTTGAACATGTGCAGGACAACCAAGGATCATGCTTAGTCAACACAGGTTAATGAAAGCGAGGTCCTGCTTCACCAACCTTATCTGCTATAACAAGGTGACTTTCTTATTGGATGAGGGAAATGCTGTGGATATTGTCTGTTTGGATTTTTGTAAAGCCTTTGACACTGTTTCCCACAAACTTCTCCTGGAGAAACTGGCTGCTCATGGCTTGGACAGGTGTGTTCTTCTCTGGGTAAAACCTGGCTGTAAGGCCAATCCCAGAGGATGGTGGTGACTGGAGTTCCATCCAGTTGGTGGCCAGTCACTGGTGGGGTTCCTCCAGGCTCAGTATTGGCATCAGTTCTGTTTGAAATCTTCACAGACAATCTGGATGAGGAGATTGAGTGCACTCTCAGTCAGTTTGCAGAGAACGCCAAGTTGGACAAGAGTATTGGTCTGCAGGATGGCAGGAAAGGTCTTAGGAGGGATCTGGAGACAGGCTGGATTGATGATTAGCTGAGGCCAATTGCATGAGGTTAAACAAGACCAAGTGCCAAGTACCGTATTTGGGTTACCATATCTCCATGCAATATAAGAGAGTGGGACAGAGCAGCTGGAAAGCTGCCAGGCGGAAAAGGACCAGGGGATGCTGGTCAACTGTGGCTGAACATGAGCTATCAGTGTGTCCAGGTGGCCAAAAAGGCTAGTGACATCCTGGCCTGTATCAGCAATGTATGGCCAGGAGGACCAGAGAAGTGATTTTACCTTGTACTTGACATTGGTGAAGTCACAACTCAATGTTCAGTTTTGGCCCTTCACTGTAAGAGTGGCATTGAGGTGAGTCCAAAGAAGGGCAGCAAAACTGGGAAAGAATCTGGAGCACGAATCTTATGAGGAAAATCTGAGAGAGCTGGAGTTGTCTGGCCTGGATAAAAGGAGGTTCAGAGGAAACCCTCATTGCTCTTTGCAGCTACCTGAAAGGAGATTACAGCAAGGTGCATTTCAGTCTCTTCTCCCATGTAACAAGACATAGTACAAAAGGAAATGGCTCCATGTTGCCCCAGGGGAGGTTTAGATTGGATATTAGGAAAAATTTCTTCATCAAAAGAGTTTTCAAGCATCAATAAAAGCTCCTAAGGGAAGTGGTGGAATGACCTTTCCTAGAAGGTATTGAAAAACTGTGTGGATAGAACTTTTGGGTTAATAGTTCGACTTGGTGATCTTAAAGACCCTTTCAAAACTTAAATAGTCTATGATTCTGTCCTAAAGTCAATAAAGATATTATTCATATCTCATTTCCACTGTTCAGCATGTCTTAAATTTGAGGGAAGGGCTGTATATGCTCATGACTGTATTCACATAGTTTGGGTATTTTTTATAAATTTTTCAGCTTTCTTCTCTTTGCCTAATAAGGTAAATAGAAATCACTAACTGATATAAGTTTTTTTAAAAGGGGTTTTTTTCCTCTATTTCACTTATTTCCAAGATTGAGTGAAAGAAATCTTATCCCAGTCCAAAAGAGCAAATTATTTTGATGATACTTTCCCCTCACATTGCCACTATTGGAAACCATAGCCTGTTCAAAATATCTCTTGATTTGCTTTTCTCCTAAAAATCAACCTCAGTGGAAGAGTGATTTCATCCCTGTGAATCCTGAGTTTAAGAAATCAAATTACAGAGAAATAAAATAATAAGAACATAAAGGAAGAAAAAACATTTTAACAGATAAAATTTACTGGTAGTTTTTCATACTTTCCCTGATGATCAATAGAAGGGATGAAGAGGATTCTCTTTCTTACTACCGGAGACAGAGGATCATCTGTGTAATGGGATGCTGAAGAAGAATAACTCCCTCTCAATATTCTAAATGTAAAAATTATATTCAGTCATTTTACCCCCTTAACTTTGGGCAAAAATCAAACATTTCCTCTTATATATAGGAACAGTTATTATAGGGTTTTTTCTATACACTTTTTCATTATAATTAATAGTCATGTTTTCTTCTTTAATTATCAGCATGGATTAGTAAATTATTAGTAAACTGTGTCAGCATGGATTAGTAAATTATGATGACAAATTGGCACATGTGTATCCTCACTGTCCTAGTGAAAGAAATGGTTTCCAGAAACACTCTTGCTAATAGCATATTCCATTTTGGTCCTCTAAAGTTAATTTTTTCAGATTACTCATATGTTTTGAAATACTTTGCTGAAATTTTAGATAACAGGCTCATTCCTGAAGAGGAGGTTAGACAGACGTGTTATTTTTTCACTTATGAGTGGCCTTCCATAAAAAACTGAACAAACTAAATGCAGATTTCTTTTGATTCTTGAATGTACTTAAGAATATCATTTTACTCAGATTAATGGACTCATCCATATATGTTAGCTGTATAGAAATCTGAGTGAAGATCCAACCAATTAAAAAATACTTGCCTGGCTGTGTGTCAACAACTGTACTTGTAGATAACTTCTCCTTAGAGGGATTAGAAGTCACAAAATCATAAAGATGAATGCTCTTGTGAGAATGAATCCAATGTAACTTTCTCAGTAAAGTGAAAACCTAAGAAGGATGTAAAAATCTCTGTTTTCTTGACAACTGAAACTATCAGGTACATTTCAGCTCATAGAAGCGCATATGTTTGAGATAGTCATATACTTATGTTTCTTAAAAAAAATTATGTACATATGAATAATATAACTTCTCTTTAGATATAAATTTTTCACAACCAAAGTTTCACTAAATATCACATCACATCTCCCTTGCCTCTTCAAGCCGTATTCCTTTATGTGCTCTGGCAGATGTCATATCCAAAGTCAATGAAAAATTTATTAAAGCAATACTTCATTTTCTAGTCCTTAAATAGTTTTGTATAGCTGGATAAAGAGTTAGGTATTTCCTGATATTTTCAATATCAGAAATGCTGAAAATATCATTCTTTTAATAAATATTTATAATTAGAAAATTAATTATGTCTTCAAGAGGAGTGCCACACAGAAAAAATACAGATGTAAACAATAAGAACCTTAAACTGCTACTATCACAGGGGAAAAAAAATTGGGCCTTTATGTAACAATTAGTCCTTAGATTCAGGATTTGGTCCAATTTAGTTATATACACCATTTAAAGAAAAATTTTCACGTGTAATACAGACTGCATATGTTAGTCCAACTACAATGAACCTTGATCTTCTACAGCTTTCCATTGGTTGCAACTCTGTGGTTTTTCCTTCCTCTGGTTTGTTAGGGAGAAAATTAATTTCAGATTATATAAAATAAAAAGGAGAGCAGGAAGAACATCAACCTGGATTAATAAGAATTTAATAAAACCTGATATTTCAAAATACAACATATCATGCATAGAAATTAATGGACTGACAAACAGTTGCTCTAATCTTGTATATTATCATCAAGTGGTGGTATCAGAAGGATTCATGGCAGGGTAATTAATATTGATCACAAGGTAATCACTTGGTATTTCAGAGAAAGTTATCTCAGGAAAGAGAGGAAATATTACTTTTGGTTTCTTCTGTAATTTTACATGGTTTTTAGTAACTTAAATTCAGAAAGCTAAAAGGTGAGTATTACTGCATAAAGATACTAAAAGTGGACAGAAGAAGAGCATAGTTTGATAATCCTAAGTAGAAGAACGACCAGAGCAGTAAGTAATTGAGAACAGATCTTCTAATAAAGAAAACTGGTAGTTTGGAACACATAGGATTGGACTAATTGTGAATAAATTTAAGCTAGAAATTTCCAGTTGTTGGAATCATGAGTCTCTGACATAGATTTTCAGTGATAACAGAGTCAATACCCCCACACTGATATAAGATGGATTGTGACTGTTATATCTAAAGGAATATAAAGTAAAATAATTAATGGGAGCATTTGGATTTAATAAGCCAGGAGTTTTCTTCAAACCACAGCTACCTAGCCTGATGTATGACCTAAATTTAGAGAAGCCCAGTTTCTGAAACTGTCTTTTGATGCCACCTTTAGTGCCAAACCTCCTCAATTGCTTCTGCAGCATTAAAGAAGGTTATTTCACCTGCAAATGAGATTCAGAATTCCTAAAAATTTGTCACTACTTGAAATGCTTATGAAGGACTTCACTGAATAAAAAATAGCATGGTTTCAGCATTAAAATTCAGAATCAAGTGACACTTCACACTTTATTCTGTTAATTTTAACAGTTGTGCTGTTATCTTTAAATGCATAGAACAGAGAGAATTTTACATATTCTACAGAAACAAGTATGAGACGGCTTAATCAGGTGTAGTAGTCTGTGATAATCTAGTCCTAATTTATTTTTGTTAACATCATACATTGCTGTAATTAACGCTGTCATGGATTATCCACATACACTCCTCAAGACAAAACTTATTGATACGTCCATCATTCTTCTAAAATCTACTCATTGTGAATATGTTAAAACAATATTCTATTAGCAGATTTGCTAAATAAAATAAAGTCAGCCAGAGAGTTTGCAGATTTCTCAGCTCTTAAAATATCTAATCAGGAGAGCTGCACTCATGCATTTTGGCACTAGAGTTATAAATTATGCATAATACAGCGTAGCATTAAAGCATTAACATAATTTAACAATACAAATCTATTGGTTTCTTAGTGAAAGCATTAAAAATTTTTGTATCTGAGTGTCTTCACTTGATTCACCTAGTTTGTACATGTAAGATTTCTAGTAGTAAAAATAGTGAAAAGCTTTAAAAGCTTTAGATCTTTACTAATAGCATCCGGTTCCATTCTGATTGTTTTCAAAGTATTGATATACGTATAACAGTAATATTTAAGGATACTTCAACCAATTTAGCTAACATTAAGCAGAAGAAAATAGATAATATTTTTTCTCATGTGTGATGATTGTCACATTAACACTATTCCTAGTGGTTCTGAAATCTCAGCTGAATGCTCTTCTAGTTCAAGTGTCTAGCCAAAAATATGGAGGATGGTGTGATCTTCTGGACTTTTTTTTAGATTTGGGAACACAGATCATGGATTGACATAAGGTTTTCTGAATTTTCTTCTATCTTCAATATTTTCTTTTATTTTGTACTATTGTCCCAGTCATAAATTACAAACACACCAGTGGAAAAGACTTCTCCATTACCTGCGTAGACACAGTAACTATGCACCATAATCCTATAACTGGTCTCTCAGGGTGCATGACATGACTCTAGGTCATAGAGAGAGAACTAGAGGAAATGCTGTACTAAAAACCCCACATTATTTTACCTCTGTTTCAAGGATATTTAAACAAGTTTTACTCAAAAAAATTCCCTGCCCCCATATAATTTTTCCTGATGAAACTTTTGTGTGAAATGATGTTGAACTTTGTTGCATGAAACATTATATATAATGTTATAATATGTAATAGTGTATTTTAGATGAAGTAGAAAACAGAAAGGAGAAAACTTTCATAACATTAGATTTTTGACTTTTCTTTGACACTGTCTACAAAGACAAAAAAAGGAAAAATGCCTCTATTTCTGCCGTTTCCTCTAGAAGTAAGAAACCAAGAAAATCATAAAATGCATACATACATCCTAGTTACTCACTATTAGTAATTCTGATTTTCTTAATCAACAAGGTCCTTGAGATCAGTTGCACACACTAAGAGCATGGATTTGAACTCAGCATCTTTTATGACATTAAAAAATAACTTTGCACTGCCTGGTGAGCTCTCAATTACCCAAATCCTCTCTGTCTATCTGTGATTTTTTTTTTTTCTGGCATGTACATAAAATAGGATTATTATGCATCATAAAAATAAAGGTACTCTTAATGGAAGACTATTTGGGTAAAGTAAGTCCAATTTGTGTCCTTGCTGTAGAGCACTTCAGCATTTTTTGTTCAAGACTGACTTCATATGCAAGACTGATGGGGCAATGCTGAGAAGAATAGCTCATCAGCATGCAAGGGTCACATTCCTTATTATTGCTTTGCCAAAGGTTCATAGGTTTTGCATCCTCAACTGTACCTTGGGCGAGATTTTGTAGAAGTGGTGGCTACAAGCCCAAGTTATAACTCAGCAGATGGGTATGAATTTGTTAAGGCAGAAGAGGGCACTGAGAACAAATTAAATTTGTTGAATAGTGTAACTTGCTGTATTAGAAAACACAGGCAGGAGTAAAAACACAAGCATTTTAGATTGTTAATTTCAAAATAAAAGAAAAAATTACTCATATTTATTAAAAAAGATACCATAATGCCTTAGACAACTAAATTCAAGGAAGAAGTAGAAATTCAAAAACACTATTCTTTTGGACATATTCTGTCATCTGTTAAAATGTCTTTCATGCTATAGACAATCTCTTTTAAGGATCAAATATGGAGGTGTTCCAATAGATGAAAGTGAGAGATAAGCACCTACACATGTGTATAGAACCCAGCTTCTAATAGCTGTACAAGGCAGGGGAAACAAATCCTTGATAGTACACTTACAGAAGAAAGTCAGTATTGTTAACACTTAGATAGGTCCACACAAGTGAACTATAATGAATGTTATCTTCATTGCACAAGGAATTCAGGTTCATAATTCATGTTTTTTGAATTTAAATTTTTCTGAGGAGACTCCCAATACAGCATTCTACACCATCAAACGTGAGACTGTTGTGAATTTTGGCTTTAGGAGAAAACAAAGCCATCCAATAAAAAAAACCCCACGGGAAATCCTAAATTAAAAATATATCCTAAATTTGAAATGTATAGCTTCATACATTGAATGGCCTGGATTGGAGGAGACTTTAAGGACTATTTGCCATGGGCAGGGATACCTTCCTCTAGATCCTCTAGATCCTCTAGATCAGAGGTCCATCCAACCTGGCCTTGAATTATATAAATATATATATGTGTGTAGGGGCGTGTGTGTGTGCTGGTACTGACTGGGGTAGAATTAATTTTCTTCACAGTGTCTGGTATAGGGCTGTGTTTTGGATTTGTGCTGAACACAGGGTTGATAATATAGAGATTTTTTTTTATTGTTGAGCAGGGCTTACACAGAACCAAGGCCTTTATCTCGTTCTGCCCCACTGGCAAGGAGGCTGAAGGAACAGGGGAGGTTGGGAGGAGACACAGCTGGCCCAGGTGGCCCAAGTTGACCAAAAGGATATTCCAGACCATGTGACATCATGGCCAATATTTGAAGTGGGGGGAAGAAAGAGGAAAGAGGGTTCACTTGGAGTGATGGTATTTGTCTTCCCAAGTCACCATTGCATGTCATGGGGCCCAGCTCTGCTGGAGATGGCTGAACACCTGCCTGCCCATGGAAGAAGTGAATTAATTCCTTTTTCTGCTTTACATGTGTCTGTAACTTTTGTTTTTCCTATTAAACTGTCTTTATCTCAACCCACAAGTTTTTGAGCTTTTACCCTTTCAGTTCTCGACCTGGTGATGGGGAAGTAAGCAAGTGGCTTGTGGGGCTTGGTTGCTGACTGAGATGAAACCACAACAATATATATTATACTTACCTTGAAATATATATCCTATATATAAGACAAACATGCATCTTGAAATTTTTGGAGGACAATTAGGGGAGTAGAAATGATACTCAGTCTCACGCCCTAAGTGTTGTGAATTTGAAGAAATATTCATTAAACAATTCATTAAGCACTCTAAATTCTCTCAAGAATATGAATGGAAGATGAGTACATGAACATTAATATATATGTATTTATGGAGTACATCATAATCCAGGATGAAATGAACAATGACTGTACAGCCACAGAATTTAATTTTAGAATTTCCAGTCTTTTGAATACTTCACATGAAGCTTAATGCATAATTAGATATAGGCAGAGAGATTCCTAAGACACAGTAGGATAGCAGTGTTTTTTAAAGCATCATACCCAATACTTCTGTTAATACTTCCATTATTAAAATTCTATTTATGATGTTAATTCACTTTTTGTTATAACATGTATGTGTAGAGTTGTTAATGAATAAATGTGCTTTGAGAATAAGTAATGGACCATTGAAATGCCGCAAATGAAATTTTAGAATAGAAGTAAATGGATAATTATTACAAGAAATTTCCATTCCCAAAGACAGTTTTTCAGCCATTTCTAGCTATTTCATCCCTCTCACTTTGCATAAAAACTACACACAATGATATTAATATGCTATATTTCATTCTTCTGTCACAGTATCTTTTTTACTCTTTTTTTTAACTTAATGTTCCATTTCATGTTTGACACAGGAAATACACAAATGTAATCAGAGGAATGCATTTGTTTAACTCTCCAGTATTTCTGAACCAAATGTGTTAGTCTTACGACTCTCTAGAGGACAAATGCTGATCTAACACTGAGTTATAATCAGGACAATAGAAGCCTTGACACTGAAATAAAATGACATAGAGACTTATCTCTATCATTTTTATTTGGTGGCAGTTTTCAGTATAACTCAGCATAAAACATTTGACAGAAATTCCAAGTATACCTAAATGATTTGGAGTAAATTGCTGGGATTTTTCAATTGCAGTTTCTTATCTTTATCTGCTGAAGTCTGATTAAGCAATATTGGATTTTTTTCTTTTTTTTTTCATAGTAATGCAAAGTTCTTTATGTGTTATGTCAGCTATGCTAAACTTAAAAACATGGTCCTAAAATAATTTCTAAAAATTACTTCTAAATCCAGATCATCTGCCTACTTCATTGGTTTTGAGAATTGTCTGCCCAAGTACAAATCTTTGAGTATTTCCTACTCTGATACTAGAGAAACTCTTTTAATATGTAGTAGGTCAGGATGCTACACTTGCCACAGGCATTGTATTAAGAAAAAGTCTTAAATGCATTGAGATCTGTTTTCTGTTACCTAAATATAAAGTGACTATCGAAAAGGAAGAGAATTTTGGGAAAGAGGAACTGAGAATTTGGATAAAATCTTCTGTTATTGGTTCTACAGGTTTCTTTACATACTGAGGTGAAATCTGTGCCATAGATGTGTTTGAGCTAGGGGGAGAGTTGAGTTCATGTATGCCCATTTAGAACCTTTTCAAGTGCAATTTGCATATATAGGACAGGTTGTCATTACTGAAATATGGTATGCTCTTCTCCTACACATTTCCAGTTTAAGTATAACCTATGAGTATTTATGTAGCATTGTGCTTTCTAAATTCATATAAATTCATATACTAAAGGGAGATAAAACACTTATTAGTTCTTCTTCATATCTAGAGTTCTACATTAGAAAATACTTATTTTAAAAACATTTTTAAACCATTAAAATAATATCGTATGTATGGCAAATGAATAAAACAAATGCAGAGAAATACAGCGAAAGTGGAATTCAAGTAGGCAGATTATTATGCTGATAACTATAACTTATTTAAACCATGGCCAACAGTTGCAATAAATTGGGTCATGGCTGGAAATATGATACAAAAACATCTTCAGTTCTGCCTCATAGAGATTTTACTTCTTTACTTCCTGCCCTTAATCTCTTTTGTTGCTTTTGTTATTTCAGTTTAATATTTATATCTTAGTTTGTCAGTTCATCCACATTTGACTGAAGTTTCAGAGAGTAGAAGCTTCTATATTTCTAATATCAGAGGAATTAAACCACTGTTCCAGTGATATTATCATTCACAGAATTTAAAATTGAAAATGGTGCTCTCATCTGTAGTATTAATGTCTAACAGCCTAAAGGTATAACTTGATTTTTGTGACAAGATAATTGCAAAAGTATTATTTGTGTCATCTTTTTAACTTCCTTTGAGTTATCCATATCTTCAAAGGTTTTCTAACTTTGCAGTGTGAAGTTGCTTTTAGTGAGAAAGTGGTGTATTACATAACCCTGGCCACACTTTACAATAATTACTATAATAAATAGCCTTAGTTGGAAGAGAATCAGACTATCATAACATGAAAAAACCTTCTAGATTTTTAAAAATCTAGATTTATTAGAACAATTCAAAAAGCTGGGAAAAAAGCACACTAAATTTTTTAGACATTAATTTTTAATTATTTTATTTTTTTTTAATTTTTTTTTATTATTTTAATCTATGTACTCTTATACCTCCAAACTTTCTAAAATAATCATCACTACTGCTATTTTAACAGCGAATCTGGGAAGTAGCTAAACAGTCCAATATTTCTAGAACAAAAAATAAAAAAATTATTCATTACAAATAGGGCTATATTTAACTTATATTCAGAATTTTTTTGCTGTGAATATCTTTTAACTTTTTCTCTATGATTATATGCATTTCAATATATGGGATGATTGTGTAGTCTCAGGACTCCAAAACCTGAAGCAATTGTTTTCAGATTCTAAATAAACTAGAAAACTTGGCAATTCTGATCATTTCAAATAATATAAATATTAAGATATCTAGCACTAACATTAAAAATCAATAACAATAAGCAAGGAGAAAAAAAAACCAAACCATGCAGAATTTACAAAGCAATTATCTGATTATGATAAGTAGAACTAAGAATACCCACATCAATTTAAATAAAAGAAAATGGACAATCACAGGCAATCATAAACATGAAGACAATACTTTCCCATCAATCCAAAAATAATTTTTTCCACAGTACAGATTTTACTTTGGTAATTGAAATTGCTTGTTTGCTAGAAGAAACCTTTATATTTTACATGTTTTTGTGAAAATAAAGGTGGAGAAACTTTTGGATATTCAATGTGTTGTCTGTAATTATTTTCTATTATTGAAAGACTTTTTTTTGTCTAACTGGTTTCTTTATTGCTCTATGTCCAGCTGTTATGTTCTTAGATTCTGGTCATGATTATATGCCTACATCTCCCTCACACCAAATCTGTCTTGCATCTCCCTTGCAAAACCCTTTTCTGTGTCAGATTCAGGATTTAATTTTTTTAAGTCAGAAAATGCTACTTGTGATTAATTATTTTAAAGATGAAGTTTTGTAGATGCTTGAACTGATTCACTTGGCATCAAAGAAACTGAAATTGTTGCATATTCTTATTGTTGCTCTTTATTTTTTTGATTGGTAATGGAGTACATAAGTGTAAATAAGTTTATATCCTTTGACTAAAGGTATACAATTCACTTATAGGTAGTGACTTACTGAGTGTCTTGTATCACCAAAATTACCCATTTCTGAATAACTAACGCAGTAGCTGTAATAGCTAGCATTTCCAATAAAATTGTGTGAAACTACAGCTCATACAGACTGATATAAAATTTGGAATATCTGAATAATATGAGGAAACTTGGTCCCTGTCATCATTTAGCAACCCACCTTCAGTCCATGAGGTGGGATATTTTGTGGCTGGAAGAAAAGGAAGAATAGGTCCTTATGGCATTTTCTGCTCTTGTAACTGGAAATTTTTATCCTCTGGCCATTGCCAGACTATTGGCTCCATTTATCTCTGATTCTGCAAGTAGCTTCAAGCTGAACGCTATTAGCATTAACTAAGCATTTTCCTTTCAGGCAAGTACACACTTATAACTTCCCTGGCTTTGATTTGTTTCAATATTGGGAAAGGAGAAGCTACCCTAAGGGAGACTTTTTTTTTTTTTTTTTTCAGAAAAAGAGTAAGTTGAATGCTGTTCTTAATTGCATTGGTGTAAAGTAGGATTAATTCCTAGCTAAATTCTTAAAATCTTAGTTAAATTCTTAAAATCCTAAAACATAAAATACTTAAAAACTTAGACTAGATCTAAATTTATATCTCATTACTAGAGAAAAGAATTAGATCAAATTAATTCCCAAAGTGCATCCTGTAAATAGTTATGCTTCGTAATTCATCTATCACTTGGAAACTGATTGATGACTTGTGTTAAATGAAATTGCTACCAAATTGTTCACAAAGACAAGTAGTTTTGATCTACGAAAGCTGACAAAATAAAATGGACGTTTTACATAAAAATAAAATATTTTGAACATTTTTATTATACCCTGGCTTTGGTGAGTCAAAAAAATACTGCTGGAATCGTTTGTCTTCTCCGTTTACTTCTCTGTTCTCAAGGGAAACCATCTCAAACAAAGAGCAAAGGCAAAAATAGGCTATGAATCTTACAAAATAATTAGTAATTTTAGAACTCTTTTGCAATTTCTTAAATTACATAGCTGATTTTCTATGTTTGATTAGTATTTTGTTGGTGCTTGCTTTTTTGGGGGGGTTTTTTCCATTTTTGGGTTTCAGGTTTTTTAGTTGTTTTAGTTTGTTTTGCTTTTGCTTGGGTTTTGTTTGTTCGTTTTGGTTGATTTGGAATTTTTTTTAGATTTTGTGTTTTAAGGCTATTTTTGCTTGGTTTGGTTTTGGTTTTGATTTTTTGTTTGATTTTGTTGTTTGTTTTGTGGTTTGTTTTTTTTTGTTCTTGTTGGGTTTTTTTTGTTTGTTTTTCTTGGTTTTTTTGTTGCTTTTTTTTTTGTCTATGTCTGTAGGTTCATTTCTTTACCAGTTTGGGGAATTTTTTAAGTACCTAGTTTCAGTCCAGTGCAGTCCTCTTTTGGAAATTTTAAAATCCTTCTGTTTACCTGAACTTTTAAAATCTATACTTTTTTTTTTTCCTTTTTGTCTTTTTTTTTAGTATGATAAAAATATCAGCACCTGTCGCAACAGGTTAGCAATTATGCATTAAAAACTTGAGAGATCACAAAGCTTCAAATTTTGGGGTATGTTCTACAAAAAGTAATATTTTAAGATAAATAGAATTTTGTATTTCTCCAAAGTTTATTCACCATTTTAAAATTACATCTATGTTTTGTCGTATTTACTACATAATTCATATTCTTTAAAGCATAACAAACAAAATGAAAGTGTATATGGATAGCTTGTTTCAAGTCTCTGAGGTACCAGGTATTTAATGTTCTATTCTTGTTTGAAAAAGCCCTTTTTGACTGGTAGCTCTTAGAGTTTGTTGCTCCTCACAGCCTCCACTGTTACTTTGAGCAAGATTTCTAATGGCCAATGATGCAACTGATACGTGAAACTGTCAGTGGGATGCTTTTATTTTGAGTGTACTTGAAATCGATCATCCAGCATGACTCACAGGCTTTCCAGGTGTTAAACTGTGTCTAGCCACATAAGGCTTATTCAAGAATGTTGTGGTTTAAGCATTGACTGTATAATCCTTGCAAGGAGCTATAAAATGTGTTAATGGGGACATTTTCAACTCGAAGTGCCATTACTTTAAATACCCAGTTAACCTGAAAAAGGCAGTTATTTGTAAAATTTTTTTGAACTGTGCATATTGATGCAAAACCACTAAGATTTCATATTTCTTCTATTAAACCTGATACAAAAAAAAAAAGAAAAGAGATGGAGTGGTATGTTGTAACAATGGTAGGCACATGCAGACACATTGCTTCTGTTTCAGGCATTTGACTGTGTGGAGCAGAACATTTGCTCTATACTAGTTAGCCAGCAGTATGATCATCTCTAGAACGTCTGCTAATCCGAGAAAATATACTTTATTGATCATGCTATACCATATGCATTCCTAATGTGGATGGCCGTTTCATTTTGCATGCAATGAGATAGACATGCAGCAACCTTGCAACACGACCACAAACCATGGCACTTCTGTAACCCCCTGTTTGGACTCCTGAAAGGCTTTTTGTTCTTTGCTGATGCTTCTCTCTCTGCATGATCCTGAGTAACAGGTACAAATCTGGAGGGCATGGGGTAGATTAAAGCACAAACACCAGGCTCAGCACCACATGGTCATAGGTGGTGGTAAGGGGAAGTAGATCAGTAGTAAGGCTGTGGTTGCACAGCTGATTGATGTTGGCCAGCGCTTTAATAAATTAAACTGAGATGTTTAACCTTGGAGAAAAATCAAGAGCTCAAATATGAGGCAGACAGTGACATTTTGGGGGTCACAGGAAATATGCAATTCTTAGGGAACAAAACTGTGTGAGAGCAGGATCCAGTTGGAGAAATCTTCTTGAAATTTGAAATTTTAATGGATCCAAGTTTTACTAACATTAATTTGACCATCAGTTTTACCATGCATGGACTTTTCTAAGCCTTTTCAACAGATTTAATTCACACATCATTGCATTTCTTCCTCATCAGTGTCCTTTAGAATTCTGAGCTTCCTGGAAAATTAAATAAGATAAAAAGCAGCTATGACATTTAATTTATATATGCAATGATGTCAGTAAGTTTCCTATTGAAATACTTTTAAAAACTTTAATGCACTGAAAAGGAAATTGTGCTGATCATTGAAAAACAGTGGCTCTGGGCAACTCAAAATTTTAAAGGTTTCATTTTAAAAATTATATAAAGACAGTCATAGATTGTGTCCATATGATTTATTCAGCAGGTAGGCACTGTAAAATACCTAAATAAATAGGGTGTAGCCTACTGGCTTAAACTGGATTGTCAAAATCTCCATGTATATTGTATATACCAAATAGTGAAATATGTCTTAAAACACTTTGAATTATACTTTGGTTTTTAAAGAGTCTAAAAATCTGATTTGGATGTTAATTCTAAGAAAAAAAACTATAGTTTTCAAGGAAATATTCCCCTCCTTTGCTTAAATTTGATTGATACACAGATTAAGAGAAAGAGAGTTGATTTTGCTTTCTCAGGTATTTAATAAACTTTCAAAAGAGTTAGATCTACTTCTAAATTATATTTACCATAATAACCAGTTCCCATTACATGATTTACTTGGGGAAATAAATTCTATAGTTCTATAAAATATGATCCACCATGGAAATACTTAATTTTGCAAGACAGCGAGATTTTGTATTAATTAGTCTATCTTCAATCTCATTTAACATTCCAGTGAGTAAGCAAAGGATTACTGATATTCTTTAAAATAAAAGTAAAATATTTAATTGCACATATTATTCTACAAATGAATAATTCATTTGTAGATCATATACTGTAAAGATCCCACTGAGTTGATCATGCCACTACTCTTCATGCTGTTTAAGATATTGGGCTTTATCACAGATATCCGTGTGGGACCGGTAGATATTTCAGGAGAGCAGACTTATACTGGAATCAGGATGTAAGAGAAGATAATCTAAAGCCTCTCAGACGGCAGTAGATGCTACCGTGAAGCAGCTCAATCAAACTGTATTTCACGAGATCATAATGGAAGATTAAACTTCTAGCAGTAGACATACAGACATTTAATTCAGAGTGTGGTATCCTCCCCATTCCCAAGTTCTACTGTGGAACAAATCTCACTATGGTACTGAGTAATATCTGAGAACCATGAACTTAGGTATCCTGAGACTCCTCAGGTGAATCCAGATGCATTCAGAAATATATGCAAATAAATTGAGCCTCAGACCACATGAACTAATGTGAACAAGAACCCAGGGACTCCACTTAAATACAGAAGTCAACATTTAGATGTTTACAATACGTAGCTGAACACCACCTAAAAATACCAGGATCAATTCATACCAGGATTCAATCCATATCTTAGGACAAACAGTTCAGCAATATAAACACAGATTATGCTTCCTACTGTTCTTTGCATTATAGGTAATAAGTAAAAATCACATGAGACCCAACTGGTAAGAATGAAAATAAAATAGAGAAAAACTCTGGTAAAGGGAAGAAAAGCAAATTGAGTTATTTCTTAAGTTGTAGATAAAGTGTTTCAAAGACAAAGAGCATGTATAGCCAGCTTCTCACAACGTACTGCCAAGAAATGCTGACTGTACAGCTGGACTGATCCAGATTGACATCAGTGGAAGGAGAGTCCAATAGAAGCTTTCAAGAAACAAGATATTCTTGGCAATAAAACTAAAAATATGACTACTTATACCAGTTCATATAAAGATGACAGGTGTTCTTCACATTTTTTAAAGGCATTATCAGTTGAAAGCAGTCCAAATGGTGATGAGCAAAAAGGAGAGCACCTGCTTTTCACTCATAAACACATACTGTTCAAGAGAGGAGTTCCTGGATAAAGACACGTGTGTGCTTCTGTAATAAGTGCCTGTTAAAGAAATGTCTGGGAAAAGAAAATAAAGAACAATCAGAATTGCAGGACTGAAGTAAAAAGAGAGTTTTGTTATGAGTATATATTAAGAGGATAATTTCTTGTGCCATTTTTACTTAAAAAGAGCTGTTTCTACCAGTCTTCCTTCCTCAGTCCAGCTGCTCCTCCTACTTTGTTATTCAGCAAGGCTTGATTTGTAAGAGCTATATTTAAACTGAAAATCTGTTAGTGATAGAAAAGAATAATGTTATGAATCATGGAATTAAGTACTTTGACATTATAGTGAATATGTTCCTTTGCTGAGCACTGGTCCAACTATATTTGACAAACTTAACCCCTAAAGTAGAAACCGCAACAAAAATCAAGTGAAAAGATTACCATTTTGTGAACCATTTATTGCAGAAGTTGTATACTATTTTTAATTTTTTTGCAAAATTTTCTAAAAATTAAATATGCGAATCCTATTCAATGTTCTGTTGAATAGAGGCAAATATATACCAAACCATATAAACAGCAGCTTAGGTAAAAAAAAATATTACTCTTCACCGATGAATTCATGCACAGTGATTATTTTTGCTCTCAAACTTAAGAGTTGACATATGGTGATTAAAGCAAATGTAAAAAAATATGTACTGAATTATGCATTATGTCTTAAAATATTACCTGAATTTCAATAAATAACCATATTAAAATATAAGAAAAAGTATAATTTCAAAGAGTCAGATACAAAATATAATCCGTTCTTCTATGGTAGAATAAAAGGATGTTTTTAGTACTTGTCATGCTATCAACTTTCAATTAACTTGCCAAGAAAATGACAAAGAGGTGATTTCTGAAAAAGCAAAATAAAAATTCAAACAACAAATCTTTCTGAAAACTTGTTCCCAGTCTGAAAATGGTCAAATCTATTCTATGTGCTAACACAAGGAAATGACAGTTCATGCATTATACAAATACAGATAGAGTGGAAATTATTTTATCCCAGAACAGAAAAAAAAAAAATCCTAGAATAGTATCAGGCAAGTACTGGGAAGAATAAGAAATCAAATAGCTCATTTTTATTTATGCAAAATTCTTTAAAATCTTCTCTTAGAAAAATGAACACGGGTAATAAAAAGAAGACTTTGCAGAAGTCTCTTGCTTTACAATTGTAATATTTAGGTCTTTGTCTACTTAAGTACTTTTTGTCTCCTTATCAAAATATAGCAGCAAACAAATACTGTGCTATTCTACTAGGATTTCTTTTTAATGTTTTTTTGTATTTGATCACAAAGAATCATAGAATATTTTGGGCTGGAAAAAGTCTTTAAATCTTACCAAGCCCAACTTCCCTTCCATGGGCAGGGATATTTTCACAAGACCAGGTTGCTCAAAGTCTCATCCAGCCTGGCCTTGAAGACTTCCTGTGATGGGGCATCCACAGCTTCTCCGAGTAACCTGTTCCAGTGCCTCACTAGATCTAATCTAAATCTACAGTTTTCAGTTTAACACCATTACTCTTTGTTTTATATTACAGGCACTGGTGAAACCCATCTCTCCTTCTCGTAAGCTCCTTTCAAGTATTGAAAGACCAAAACAAGGCCTCCCCAGAGCACATTCTTCTACAAAATGGATAAACCCAATTCTCTCAACATTATTTCATAGTGAAAGTGTTTCAGTCCTTTGATAATTTTTGGACCCATTCAACAGATCCATGTTCTTTTTGCCTGGGGATCCCAGAGCTGGATGCTGTATTCCAGGTGATGTCCTAAAAGAGTGGAGCAGAAGGGGAGAATCATGTCCTTCAACCTGTTAGGATCCCTCTGGATATCATCCAGTCTTGCTGCACCACTCAGTAGGGTGGCATCTGTGAACTTGTTGAGGATAAAGACTCAGTATCATTAATAAGGGTATTGAAAAATATCAGCCCCAACAGGGACTGCTGAAGGACAGCAGATTCTAGTGGTTCCATTTGGACATTGAGCTGTGGACCAACATTCTTTGGACACAGCCATTCAACCAACTTCTTATACATCAAATAGTCCATCTGTAATATCTGTATCTTTTTAAATTAGGGAAAAAAAAGGATATTATGCCAAAAGCCTTGCATAATTTGAGATACATGGCACCAGTTGCTCCTTCTTTATCCACCAATGCAGTCAGTCCATCACAGAGGGCTACCCAGCCAGTCAGGAACAATTTGCCTTTGGTGAAGGTATGTTAACTGTCTCAAATCACCTCCGTGTCATGCCTGGGCATGCCTTCCAGGGATATGTGGAATGTGCCATTATCTTACTGAGCACTAATATGAGGCTGACTAGTCAGTTGTTCCCAGGATCTTCCTCTTTATCCTTTTTAAAAAAGGATGTGCTGTTTCCTTTTTCTCCAGTAATTGGGTATTTCACTTGACTACCACTTATCAAATATGATGTAGAGACTCTTAGCAACTGCAGTTGTCAATCCCCTCAAGACCTGGACATGTAAGTAGATGTACTTCAGTTAGTAAAGTCAATCAATTTGTTACCATTCACCCCTGACTCACACACACACGCACACACACTTTTTTTTTTTTTTTCCAAAGGCCTTAATTGGTCCATATTTCTATTTCACGCCTTCACTGTGACCAGAACCATGATCATATGTTGGTCAGAGTGGTGTGAATACAATCATCACATAGATAACTTCTTTTGCTCCATATACTTTACATTCCTTTATTCCCTAGAGCATGAAGGCATACATGTATTATTATGTAAGCCTGTCTAATACTGCTATAGATGTTTGTATTAATCATATGAATATTAATTTTACTTCTTTTTAGTTTCTTAGCCTCTAGTAACTTGTAGTAATAATTAACACAAGCTAATTAAAAGGATATAATATTTGGTGGAATGTTTAATTTTTTTACTTCACAGTTCAATTTATGTCTCTATAATCTTACATCATACTTAAATAGGGGGAGAGAAGTTTTGGATTGCCATACAGTAACTTACACAATCAATTATTCATTATGTCTCCTTAAGATACTCTTTAATGTTGTGCACTCTTGCAAAAATAAGGCCATTGTTTTCACACTAATTTTTCTCTTGCCATAATAATTTTCTTAAAAAAAGTTTTGCAGATAAAATCAAAATTCTAATATGTTTGAGCTGGCTGACTTAAATGAAATCTAGTATTTCAACAGAGGAATCATTAAAACTTTATAGAAATTAGTAATATGGATACCTTCCTTTTTTCTCCCCTATGTCAATCTTCATTTATGCTAATGTGTTTTGACAAAATACTCATTCTGTCAGTTCCAACTCTCAAACAGGATGAAGTGCAGAACAAAGTGTGTGTGATTGACTCACATTGCCAGTACTAAAGATGTTCTGTTGTGTTATTATCTTACTTTGTCTACATCCTTTCAATGTCCTACTATTTCTTGTCTGATTTTGAGTGATGTAAATAAAAAATCATGTTGTCTGTAAACTACTTGTTACCTCCATATGTTAACCTTTCCAAATATTGTAATAATAACTTTGTACATTAAATTATAGGCTAGTAATGGACAACTATAGACACAAGTATGAAACAAGGAAATTATTCATTGAGTTTGTATATTAATCATTGCATTGCTTGTTTCATTTGAAATTCAGCCTCCATTTCTTATGAAAAAGCATTCTTAAATGGAATGATTACTTCAGTAGACAAGAGAAGGGCTACAGATGTCATTTACCTGGACTTCTATAAAGTGTTTGACACTTCCCCCACAATATCCTTTTCTATAAATTGGAAAGAGACAGATTTGATGGGTTGTCTATTAGATGGATTAGAAAGTGGTTGGGAGGTCATATCCAGAGGGTAGTGGTCAGCAGCTCAGAATCCTGATGCCCAGCAATGGAAGGTCATGCCACTCAGGGTTCTGTATTAGGACTAATGTTATTTAATATCTTCAGTAATGCCACATAAGAAAGGATTTACTGCACCCTCAGCAAAGCTGCAGATGACACCAAGCTGAATGGTGTAGTTGACACAACTGAAGGATGTGTTGCCATCCAGTGGGACCTGGACAAGCTCAGGAAGTAGGGCCATGGGGATCTCATGAAACTTAACAAGACCAAGTGCAAGGTGCAGTTGGGACCTGGCTGGGACAATCCTCAGCATCAATACAGGTTGGGATATAAATGTATTGAGAGTAGCCCTGCCAAGATGAACTTTGGGGTTCTGGTGGATGAAAGGCTGAACATGACCTGGCAATATGAGCTGGGAGCCCAGAAAGACAATTGTTTCCTGGGTAGCAGCATAAAAAGGCTTCCCAGCAGGTCGAGGGAGGGGATCTGCCCCTGTGTTCTGTTCTGGTGAGATCCCACCTTGAGTACTGTGTACAGTTCTGCAGTCCCCAGCACGAGAAGGACAATGACCTATTGCAGTGAGCCCAGAGAAGGCTCACCAAGACTATTAAAGAAATGTGACATCTCTCCTGTAAGGAAAGGCTGGGAGAAATGGGTTTGTTCAAATTGGAAAATAGAAGGCTTTGATGTGACCTAATTGCAGTCTTTCATTACCTTCAGGGAGCCTGCAAGAAAGATGGAGAGAGAGACTATTTACAAGACATGTAGTGACAGATAAGGGGAAATGGCTTCAAACTGAAAGAAGCTAGGTTTAGATTAGATACTAGGAAAATTCTTCACTGTGAGGGTGGTGAGGTACTGAAATATGTTGCCCAGAGTAGTTTGTGAATGCTTCATGCCTGGAAGTGTTCAGGGAAAGGTTGGATGGGGTTCTGAGCAAGCTGGTCTAGCGAGAAGAGTCCCTGACCTTGCCCAGGGGGCTTGGAACTAGATGATCTTTATGGTCCCTTCCAACCCAAGCCATTTTATAATTCTGTGAAATTCATTACTTTCCTTATTCAGAAAAAAAAAATAAAAAAAAAAAAAAACAATCAACCAACCCACCAACCAGCTAAAGACGTTTATGGATTTCAAGTCTCCATGTCTTCCATTTCTAAGCTTTTATTTCGACAGTTGGTGATTTTTGCTAGGCTTTGCTCCTGGAACAAAATGATAACACCAGACTTCCTTAACTGAACATCAGGAGGGACTTTCTGAAAGTCTGAATTTATTATATTAACTGTTCTCTTTTTCACAGTATTCTAACTGACAAGCAGAAGATTCCAATGTGGAGGATGTCAGATGCTTTTGATTGAATATGCTATTTGGGAGCCAAAACACTTCAAAAACACATATTGCCTTTTTTTCCCCCCAATCCTTTTCCTGTCTTTTCCTACTCCTCTTCCCTTGCAAAACAGTTGTCTTTTTTTCAAAACAGTCCCTTTCAAAATATATTTACAAACAAGGATTTTTTTTTTTTTTTGGGAAATGAAAATTTATTCACCCATACAATGCCTCTAGTAGATTACAGAGACACTGGGTTTTACTTTTATTTATTTTCTTTGCTGAAAACCCATGTTTTGGTTTTTTTTCCCAATTATCCTTTATATTTTCCACAGTATAGTTGGTGGTATTCTTTGATTTTTTCGATTTATGAAGATATTATTCCAAGGCTGTGTATAAGCAGAGCCTTGGACACTGTTGCCACACTGATGTTTTCTTTCCCAGCAGTAATTCTTGCATATCTGAGACAAAAACTTTCTCCAGTCTTAGCAATGTTTTAACCTATCCAGCATTTTTTTTCAAACTTAAACATACATCACTATGGAATTTTAAATTCTATTCTGATTATGAATTTTTTTTTTGTGTACACTCTCTCTACCTGTCTTATGATAGACCATAATACAGAGTAAAAAAAATAATAAAATTGTCGTTAAAAGATGACTTCTGTCAATTTTGTAGACATGACAAGAAATCTGTCTTTTCTCCTCTGAGTTTAGAAAAAAGGTGGGCTGAGGAATGAACTAGCAATATTAATACTCAAACATGAATGGGTGGAGAAGCAGCTTATCAAGAACTACTAAATTTGGCACCTGAAAAGCTTGACAGGCCACAGGGCAGAGCTTGTTTTATTAGTTTATACTAACCTTACCTTACCTACTCATTCATTATGAAACACATAAAAATGTTAAAACTCTCTGCAGTCACTAATTTGGAGAATATAATATGATTTAATTTTATTTAATTTTATCCTCAATATGAGCATAGTAGGTTACCTTACAATTTATTCTGTATATTCTTATTTAACTATTTTCAGAAATCTCTTGGTTTGTTCAATCTTAACAACTAAATTGATAACTTTTTAAATATTTAAATAGCACAGAAGCATGTACTTTTCAAATCATTTGAGTGGAATAAATTTACTTAATTTAGACAGGTAGGAATGGACTTAACTATTCTGTCCTGCAATGTGTGATGAATTACTAGGAAGATATAAAAACACTGACTTAATTCTCATGCCTATTTGTTTTTTTTTTTTAAATGTAGAAGTGGTCCAAATGATTTTGTTAAAGTCACATCTAGTCATATTTAATTTCAACTCACAGAGTAAGAAAAGAATTCCAGGCTTTTTCATTGTCATCTTAAAAGCTTTTAAATAACATTGAGATATTTATACTATCCTTTTGACTTAAAAAACAACTGCTTAAGGACACACAGGTTCACACAGAGTGTTTTTAAGAGAGCTACTGGCAAAAAACCACTAAAATTAGGTCTGTTACTGATAAAGAGATTCCTTCTTATTATATCAAAATTTAAAAATAAAAGGGGAAAAACAAAGGGAAAATAATCAAACTCAAGTCCTAATTTCAGTATTATAAAGAAACACAATTGAATTTTCATGATTAAAAAAATATGTTTAGTGCTTATCTCCATTATGTCTGTTGAGCTACAGTCCATTATTTTTTCATGCTTTCACTATTACTTTGTGCTTTTTCCATTTTGTCAAGCAAATATTTTTGGTACCACTTGCCTAATTTCAATGTTCTCCAGTGCATCTCAGTGGATTCTTTTTTTAAAGAACTAGAGTTAAATTAATAAAAAAGTACTATAAATAATATAAATGAGGCTTATAAATTACTGCTGCAGATGTTCAAACTATTTATAGTAGAAAAAATATGCAAATATTCAAGGAAAACTTGATTGGATAGATCAGTATCACCACTGAGGATACTGATTTTCTAAGGAAATCAAATGAACATGCACTGAATTATATTTTTATCCAAAGATTTTTTGCATAGCTAAAATAACATTGATATTGATTCACTTCACCATGGTCAGAGAATACCTTTTCTTTTTTCGTTATCTGATGCCAGAGGTTAAAGAGATGATTTAGCTGATTGAGCTGCACCTTTGGAGGGCACCAGCTTCAGAACATGGGGTACTTATTTATGAACAGTATTGTAGAATGTACAGAACATCAAATCAATTTTGTGCTTTTATTTTATTTGTCAGTTTTTAAAAACTCAGACTTCTGAGAATGTTCTGACATTTGTATGGCAGTTTTGAAGTCTTGCCCTTCACTCTTTTGAGTTTTACCTGATGATACTGAAGGACTTGCTCAGCATGACGAAACCTGATAGGCAAAGGACTGAGAAATCAATCATTCTTAGGCCCTGCAGAAACCCATCTATGTATGGAAGAAACAGCCCAAGTTAACAGATAATCCCATCTCCCACTGTTTCCATAGGCTATATCCTGTATTTGCTCTTTGTGTTTTCTTAGCTGTTGACATTTTTCCACAGCTTCAAGCAGCCAATACCACAGGTACCTTCTACTTTGTTGCTTCCAGGAATCTAGTCTTTTATAAACAGTCTCATTGCAAAAACAAAAACAAAAACAAAAAAACAAACCCAAAAAACAGAAACAAAAACAAAACAAACAAAACATCTCACAAACCACCAAAATACTAAAACAGGAAATAGAGCTCTTTCTCAATAAAAAACTGTCAAATCCAGAATACTTGGTTTGTTAAATAAACAGTTTTTTCCACTTTTCTCCAAGGAAATCTTTTCCTGAACCAGTAGGAGGAGGGGCCACTTGAATCTGCTTTCTAGAGGGACCTCTTTGGAAGTTTCCTCCCAAATTTGCCCTAAACCAGGACACATTTTACTCAGTCAGAAGATATTATTATTACTGTTAAGAAAATGTATCTTAGAGTTCAACAGTTATAAAACTAGATTTGTCACTGCTAAAAAAAGGGGTAAGTACAGTCACTCAGTTTATTATAGCTTCTAGGAACTGGTTAATAAAATTACATAGTTGAAGTGCTGGATTTTTTCTAAAGTCAATACTATATATTAGCAATTAATTATAACAGAAGGCTTAGAGTCAAATTTCAACCCAACAATCAAACTACACAGCAACTGAAACATGAGGAAACATTTTGAAAATGTTTTCATTGACATAAATACAGTAGTTAAAAGAAGAGAGTAAATTATGGGAAGAAAAAGAAAAATGCTAAATGTTGATGAGGATATTTTACTGTTCCTTGAGTTACATAAACTCTGGTTGTTTCAGTGGCAGTATTTATTTCCTAATGACGTGCACCTGCCGTGTATTGCTAGCTGCAGATCAATGAGTAGGTATGCCAGATTCTTTTCATGTCTGTGCCAGGTTTAAGTTAAAGATAAATTGATAAGAAAAGTTCAGTCAGGATCACTGCCAAAGACAGAAGCTTTTAAATGTAACAGAAACCTTATAAAGGTTGGCTAAGGCAGCTTTGATGACTTTATTTGCCTTGTCAGAATCAAGATAAAAGAAAAATCTGGATGTATGATTTGAGCTTCACAAGGTTCCTTCCTTTAACCTTCTAAACTTTTGGAAGGACTCATCAGTAAATCCAGGCTGGGTAAGTAACTGTCATTCTCAAAACCATTTGTCTTTTTTGCCTAGCCACTCAAAAATAACAAAGAATGAAAACATTAGTGTGCAGCTTTAAAAAAAGCAAATTAAATCCACTGGAATTAATAATTTAAACCCATGTAATTTAGACATTCTATACTCCTAAAATGGTACTGCTTCAATTTCAGTGTTAATAAAAGTGATGAAAGAATTAACAGAGAAATTTTTGTAAAGATCTTTCAGCTTTTTCCAGACCCCCACACAGGCCAAGTTGATTGACAGAAAAATGGTGAGGCCTATTTTTTTCTTGAACACAGCTTTGTTTGAAGACCAATGTCAATACTTGTCTGAAATGAGCCCTTATTTTTGTTGGGAGTCGAAATTATATTTTCTAGAGAAAACTTCACTGAATTAATGTTTAACATAGTATTTTTAGCACAGAAACATACAGGGGGCTGGAGACACAGAATATCTAGCGTTCATTAAAGCTTCATAAAATAAGTTTTCTTCTGTTCAGCCTAGAATTTCTGCATAGGAGGGTAGAGTTGAAGCATGCCTAAACTGCAAAAAACCCCGTGGCAAATCAGAGGATCGGTCCATGTTGAAGTGTTCTTTATTACTCCAAATAGCCAACAGTCAGCATTGTGTGAAACATGAAACTACCTCAGGCTTTAATGGAGACTTTGTCATTACAAATCCATTGAGTTTGGTAGATACAGCTACACCCTGTGGTATACTCTGTAATGGTAAATGATTCCTTTCACCAGTTGTGCTCTCTTGGATACTAATAAAATTTTCAGCATTTCTCTGAAATCCTAGGAATTTCTTTGTCAGAAGTGGGTATTTTTTTTAACGTAAAATATTATTTCATGGACATTTTATAATCTGTATAGAGAATAAGTGCAATTGGAAGTGGCAGGAATCAAAAGCTCTCTGATCTATCATAACAGCAAGAGAAACACCTTTTTTAACATACCATGGATAAGAAATAAACAATATAATGAAATGACATGTCAGCTAAAAGATAGTTAACTAAATATACATTAGTGAAGACTAGAATCACTTGCTACTTATTCAGTTAAGCCTTTGGAAAGTGTTTTGTTTTGTATTTCCCTTCTCTGATGTCTAATTTTGGGCCCTTAATAAAGTTTTAGACAGTAGGTATATTACAATTAAATAAAAGCTAGTATTTGATTGGTATTTTAATATATTATCTGATTGCAGGGTTGATTCTCATAAGCCAGTAACAGGAAATCAAATACTGAAAGGGTCACAAAAATAGTTATCAAATATAACTCACTTTCACCTTGACAGCTGGGTGAGGAAGAGAGCAATAGAAAACATTGGGAAAAGTTCCAGAGGATTTTAAGATATTATTGAAGTAATAGCCTGAGCAAACATAATTTGATTAGAGCCATTCACCACAGCTTTAAGAGGGGAAACTCATGCTCAAGCAAATTAAAAGATCTTCAAAGATGTTATTGTCATGCAGTTCTGAGTGACTTCAAGTGCGGGTAATGGGATATGGGCCTGTTCACCTCAGGGTCATTATTTCAAATTTAGCCAAGATCAACAGCAACCAAAGCTTGTCCGTATTTTATGGCTAAGTGACCTGTGTGAAATAAGCTGAGGATCTCCTTTTTGTTCTTATTGGACACTATCCCACATCAAAAAGGCACGGTCACGACTGGTGCTGCTGTTGTCACCTTAACAGCAATGAAGGGGCTGCATGGGCATGCAAACTGCACACCCCTCTGGGCTGAGGAGGTGAGCTTTCCAGATCAGGGATGATATATGCTGAGAGATACTTCTAGCAACAGTACCTGTACAGGAATGTGAACAACCTAGAGCAAGCACTCTATGCAAACAAGAAATTAAAAATAAAAAAACAGAAACAAACAAAACAAACAAACAAAAAAACTCCCAAACCAAACCAACTAAAAACCCAACCCCTATCCCAAAAAAAAACCAAAACAAATGGAAACAACAGAAAAAGAAGAAAAGGAAAATATTAACAAAAAAAAAAAAAAGACACACAGCTAAAATATTGTATTTCATTTAGTTTGAGTATATAATTTCAAAAAATTATTTTGCACAAGATTTAGTCTTAGGGGCATTTGTCATCAAGGCATAAAAGCCAAAGTTTATTTCATTCTATATATATAGCTGAAATGTCAATGAAGTGCAACCTGTATGTATGTAATAGAGCAAAATCCATTTAAAATTTATTGGACAATATAAATTCTACAGATATATGTTAGTAGAAAACTATTAATGAGTTGAGTTTATTTATTTCAAGTTTTGAAGATACTAATCAAGGATAGCCATTTGAGATGCCAGAAACAAAAACCAATATTGAGAACATGTTCTGCCTAAAAGCGAATGTCTCATATGACTGTGTTGGGTACTCCATACTTGTTTATTTTTTTTTCTTTTTTAGTTACTCACCCATCAGTTCAGCTTAAGATTTTGTCTGCACAGCTTTTTCATATTATTCTGAAGATATCTGAATTTATTATATTCAAGTATAAGAATTCTCCCCAAAAAGTAAAGTGATCGCTTCACTTGTCTTACCTCCAGACTTCAAGCCACACTTCCTGATCTATAATGACAGACTGAGCTATGACTAAGGAAAAGGTCTCCTCACTATTTCTGCCCATAAGGACTGTCCCCAAGAGAAATGAATCCCAAGTGCCTGTAGGTGCCTTCTGAAGCAGGCATCAACTTACACATTCCACTTGACATTCAGAATTATACTGAATATTACCTGGCAATAGAAACCTCCTAGCCAACATGTAGTACTAAAGCACTAAATTCATCCACACATGATCGTTGAAAAAGTAGAAATGTTTTATACATGCAAGAACAGAT
This sequence comes from Toxostoma redivivum, assembly GCA_013397375.1. NCBI lineage: Eukaryota > Metazoa > Chordata > Aves > Passeriformes > Mimidae > Toxostoma > Toxostoma redivivum. The sequence goes on along the minus strand of VXBI01003337.1, from coordinate 1,433,404 downwards.
TTCATGAAGAGGATAGCTAAAGAGCTTGTGTAGGTTAGAAATTACCTAATGCTGATCATATGTCGAATGAAATGGATAAAAAATCCAGTTAATATAAGGTTTAAAAAACACTGGAAAGTCAAGTAATAGAAAAAAAAACCCTTTTGCTGTAGCCCTTATCTCAACCTGAGTTTTCTAGCTTTGCTCTTCCAGTTCTCTTCCTGACCCTGCTGGTGGTGAAATGAACAAACAGCTTTGTGGGGCTTGGTACTTGGCTGGACAACATGGTGTTTTATATAAAAGTAAAGCATTCATTATTTTAATGGTTTTACCTGAAACCTTATAATGCTTAATATTCTGTTATTCTGTTCTCCCATAAATTCAGTACTCCATGTTATAATAAACTTACTAGTTTAATTTTTAACATTGCACCTTATCCCCGTATCCTACTTGTTTATGCATGTTATACATGGGTACCTACAAGTAAGGAAAGATAAAATTCAAAAACCTCAAAAGTTAGTAATTGGTGTATTTTGCAATGATATAGAAGCCTTGGAAAGGCAATGATTCATCCACTGCTGGCCATAGCATATAAAGGCTAATGTTAAATATCTTTTTGTCATTAAAATTAACATGGTGGTAAATGAAACAATTTTCTTTTTTGCTATTTATTTATATTTGGCTACATGGTCGATGGAATGTCTGCTTAAAAACAAAGAACCTTTCACTAATGCTTACTTTTTTGCCTCATTTATCTTACATACTATCAACAAGGATCAGCTTTCCTTCTGCAAAGAAAGCCTAAATGCTTATCACCCAGATGATATGCAAGAAAAAGCTCTGAATTTGTGGGCAACTCTTATCTGTGGCATGCAGAAACACATGAAATATCAGAAAAGAAATGCATCAACATTAATGTCAGTGAGAAGGGAAGCAGGACCTGTCACTTTGATTAACAGATCACCTGACAGAACTCCTTCCTGTGCAAGGAGAACAAATATATAACTCTGGAAACCAGTCAGAGTTGCTGTTTTTTCAAGTCATAGTTATTAATTGCATTGTAATCTTTGTTGCACCTCAGTTTCGTTATCCCATAGCACATAAGACTGAAGGCCAGACTTCTTTGTTTATATTTGCTCTGTATCAAGTGTATTAGACCTGTTTCTTCTTAGATGAGAGATTACCTTTCCAAAACTGTTTATACCATTCCTTTAATGACCCTTTTTTGCTAGTATATTCTATGAGTGGTTTTACATAATGGATTTTCCAGAACTATCAAGATCATTTTTTATGTCTGTCTTCTTGTTTTGTGAAATAACCTGGTGTATGCAAATGACAGATTTCTCCTGTCAGGGTGACTACAAGTCAGGGACTGTACACATATCTAAAAACCCCATAAAATATCACTATATTTAAGGTGTTATTCTAGTTGATTCATATTTAATACACTTTCCCAGCCATTATATTCTGAATGTACCCAAATGGGTAAGTAACAATAAAATGGCACCATCAGAAACTCATAGTCTCATCCAGTGTCACAGGGACTTAAATGAAACACAGTCCAAGTGTGTCTTCCTATCCTGCTGTTACACACCACTGAATATTCTATGCATCCTGACATTTAGATTAGTTCAACATAGTCCTTGCTTTCAATAAAAGTTTCCAGGAAACATAACAAACTATGTTTCAATTTTACTTCTTCCTCCACCTCCTGCAATCATGGCAGTAAAGAACAGAAAGAATCAAAAGGTACTGGCATCCGAGGATTTCAAATATGGGACTAACACTGGTTACCAACTGCTCAGGCGTATTTAAGTATGTTCAGGTTTAGGTAAGGAAAGTAACAGACCCTACATGATTTAACTATCCCCCACAGTGGTCATCAAGTTTAATCATTTTCTAACGCATGGCTTTTAGGAGGAATATAAAACCAGATTTCTACTCTCCCCATTCAAAATATAAGCAGATTGCAGTCAGACTCTCTGACATTTGGGTATTCCACACTGAGTACCCAAACTGTTATTTCTGCTCTGCACTTAAAACTCTGCAGGAAGCCTGTGAAAAAAGTGTCTTTAAGATCATGCAGACAATTATCATTAGTTTAACTAAAAGCATTTCATTGTGATTCATAAAGTTTCATGGTAATCTAGTGTTGAAATTATACTGCACAGAATATCTTAATTGAGATATAATTTCATGGAACACTTTGTTTCTCTCCTTTGACTTTCACTGCCCCATCAGATTACCTCCTCACCCGTAATTTCTGAGATGTGTTTAGCAGCATATAATGGCTTGGGGAAAATGCATGTTGCTTTTTGTGTCCTTTCAGGCTATTAATCATTAGTAACCTTGTATTCAGAGCTAGTTCATTAAATATGTATGCCTTTTGGTAATCTGATGCCTAATATATATTACAAACATTGTGCACTAACAGCAATTATATTCTCTCTAATGGGTTTTGTAATTGTAGTACCATGTTGGAGAAGCCTGTGAAGTCTGAAATTCTAAAAGTGTCTGTAAAACAGATTCTGCTAAATGATAGCTCAGTAATGAACACAGGGACAAAAGTATTACTTTGAAAAATGATAGGATAAACTGTTTAAGGAACAGAATTATTAAGATTCATCTTTATTTCAATCTGATGAAGAACTAAGTGATGAGGAGGGAAAAAGCAAATCAGAAATACTTTAAAATATCAGGGTACTATGTCATTGTTCAGTTCATATGTCCTCATTGCTCTAAACCAAGACTACTATGAACTTCATAAGGTTTTTTTGTTTGGGAGTTGGTTGGTTTTTTAGTTAGTTTGGTTGTTTTATTCCCAGGGTAAATGGTCTTTTTGAGAGTTAGGTAAATGAGGACTAGCAGTATCTTCTTGGTGGAGATCACAACAGATTTTACATGTACTACAAGCAAAATACACCATGAATATTTGCTCAAAAAGTTGAATAATAGGAAAACTGTCATCTCAAGTATATTTAACATATTTATCTTGTGCTAGTAAGCCTGCAAAAATAGGATAATTTTGTATTACTAACTAAAAAAATATTAAAAAAACCTAACTATATTCCTGTATTTATGGCACTTTTCCCTCTGCCTTTGAATGAATTTGGATGGTATATGATGAATTGTCAGCAAATATTTGACATACTTTAGATGTGATACAGAAAATTTATCTGGATTGCAGCTAGAAATAGCAAGTTGTGTTGTTTAGGTGCGTAATGAAGTTTGGCTCTGATTATAACCTAATTGAAAAAATATTTATTAACAAATAGGAATATAAGAATACTCTTTTTCCAGTTACAAGGGTTTTTCAATATATTTACTTATAACATTCAGAAATATCACTGGCATAGAGTAAGGTTGGTTGAATTTGAGGTGTTCTGACTCCAGAATTTACAAGTCATTACAAGTGGGGAGTGGCTCTGAGATTCCAAAAGATATTCTGTCATCTAATATCTTACATTTTTGTGGTGTAAGAAAATCTTTAAGGTCCTTGCTAGACACAAGACCTCAACATCTTCCCTCCTGTCTCTGGGGAGCCTCCAACCCTGTGAACCACTATCATCTGCAGCAGCTCTCTGGAGCATCTTTTGAATGGAAGGGTGTTACTGCCAACATAGGGATGAGACGCATTATTGGATGCAGGGTAAAAAATATTTTGGGGTGTAATGCTTATTTGGGTTTATTTAGCAGATGAACAAAACATGGGGCAATAACAGTATCAAGGTGGGTTAGGAAGGCAGATGTGGTCAAATAGGGAGATAAGAGAACAGAGTGCATGAAGACAGGTGGCAGCTAAGGACACTTGTGTGGCCATATCCAAATATTTGTGTTGTGCCTATAAGGAAAACCTTCTCAGCCTGACTCCTGGTTCAGCCCAGGGGCATGGAGCTGCTGCAGCCATTCGTCTCCTTGTTGAATTCAGCAAGTCCCTTATAGATCTGAGCCCTCAGACCAAGTCTGGTTTTCTTAAAAGAATGTGTCATTTGTAGGAAGGGCTAGCTCCCTTCAGCTTGCAGGTGGTCATCAGCCCCTCATCCCAATCAATTGATATTTAATTATTTGATTGAACAAGCTATGAATCCTGAGGACTTAATTTTATATTATTTGGATTTTTTTTCCACAAAATATGTAAATGTTTATATCAGTATTTACTAAGACCTGTTTTTGTCCATCAAAAAAAGACTCAATGGAGTTAGAAAAGCTACAGAGAAGTGCAACAAACATATAAGGGAACAGAACACCTACATTTTAAGGAGAATTTGAAAAGGCTAGGACACTAATTTGAAAAGGAGCATCTAATCAGTAAGATTTCAAAAGACCTGGAAGTTAGTGGATAAGTTGATACAGAACAGTTATTTGCCAAATCCCATGCTAATAAGCACAGGGGGATGTCACTGAAGCCAGTACAAGATAAACATTTTAAAAATACTTAAAACATGAGGCAATACAATTCTGGAATTTACTGCTACAGTAATTTGTGGGTGAAGATTACATAAACAGGTTTTAAAGTGTTTTAGGCAAATTCACAGATAACAAGTGCAGAGATAGGTACTAGAGTAAATGCATAGGACTATACCTTACAACATCTTTAATTTAATGATTGTGGATAATAGAATTTACGAGGGAAATAGACTGCTGTAGCCAGGCTGGTATTCTAGTTTTAAATGAAATATCCTACCAACATTTCTGAAAGAAGGACTAAATATATGGTCCCACATCAGAAACATTTCTTGCATTCTTATTTTTATGCACTTCCATCAGGTTCAAGAGCCCATTTTCTTAAGTTTTACACACATGAATTTCTGAAATTTATGATTGAAGGTCCACCTGCTGCAGTTTTCCACTGAATATGTACTTTTGCAGACAGTTTATCTAATTTCCGCTGTCATACCAGTGTAGCAAAAAACAATAAAAGGTTTATGGCTTCAGACTGGTAAAAACTGCAGAAAGATGAAATGGTAATTAAAGAAATATGTTCCAAAAAGAAATTATAGTGACAACTAATCAACTTAGCATTAACAGCATGAATAAAATATCTGAACAGGAAATATTGGTTAAAACCACTATCCTAAAATACAACATTAAAAGTGCTTTAGGTATTCGTTAGGAAGTACCCAGGTACAGTCAATAGACATTATATTTTTAGAAGATTCTTTAGCACAAGTCAATAGAAATATCTGGCTAGGTTTCACAGTTCAAAGAAAGCTCTGTTGTTAGGTCAGATATTTAAAGAGCATTCTGTTTCCTCAGAGCACAAAATAAAACACTTTACAGTTCATCATTTTTATAGGAGAGCACTGTCCCTTCAGAAAAGTGAGATTTTATAGTAAATATTTAAAAAAAAAATATTAGAAAGATTGCTCTTCCTTGACCCTGAGCAAAATCATGACTTTTTTTAGAGAGAAATTCCTCCATCAATTTATAAAACTTGTTAATTGGCTAAGATGTTACTAAGAACTTACAGAATAAAAATATCTTTTCCTTCATATTGGCTTTGCTCATCTCAGAATTTATTGTACTTTTAGTTGAAAAGAGGGCTGAGTAGAATGTTCAGATAGCTAGTAATAGGCATGCTTTTTTTCAGTCCAGGTATGAAAAAAAATAATAAATCTATCTGCTACCCACCCATGAAAATATTACTAGAAACACAAGTTGTAATGTTATAGACCTGGTGATTCAATACCTATAACTCTTTTATGTGAAAATCACCCTCACGTTACCCTTTTCTCTAAAGAGATCTTATTTAAAGCAAATGACAACCAGTGAGATAATTTTAAAATAAATACATTATTCAAACCTCTAAGCATTAAAAATTTAGAAAATAGTTGTATGCTGTGAGACATTGGTATGCAAGGGATAATTGTCTTAGCTCTCAGCCTGGGCAACTTTTTAACAAACTGTAGTGTAGTGTTTCTGGTACTACTGCTGGAATATTTAAAGCATAAGCTCTAAGATCATGATATGGAATGTGTCCTCTTGAGCATGAGGCAAGATTTAAAACTGTAAAGGTTACTTTTCATCAGTGTTGATTGCCAATTGTTCCCAATATTCAGAGACTCTAAAATTAAATACGTAGATCATTTATGTTGAATGCTCTAGAAATTCTCTCTAACCTGAGTGCAGTCTGGAAAACTTAGGCATTACTGCCTGCTGTGTGTGCAGAATCTAAATTAAATATTTAAAACCATTGTCTGAATCTGCAGGTGCAAAATGGTGTGTAAAATCAGTAACTGTCCCAAAAATCACTCTGAAAAATAGATGCCCAGTTTAAATAATCAGAACTAATAACACTGTTACATCTGTAACTTCTGTGATTTCATGATTGCTGTAAAGATGTTTTGAATGCATCTATTTCTATGCAAATTCAGTGTGAATATGTCTGTTTATATGCAAATAAAATAGAAGAAAAGGATTTTTTTTAAAGATGATTCACATCTTAAATGTAACCACTAAAATACACAGTAACATCTTTGTTCTTTTGGTGTAATTGCTATAATTTCTTTGAAAATTTCCATCCATCTCCAATCGGTGCCAGGCATATTTTAAATAATAGAATCTCTTAACATAAAATTAAGGATAGCATCAAAAGTTTACAAGCAAAGTTCTTTGCAAAACCATCTAAAATAGTGAAAAATATAGGGTAGCAGTTCAGAATTACAGGAAAATTAACATTTCAAAGCAAGAAAATATACAGTTAAGGGTTAAAGTTATATATATAAANTGATTGTTGAGTCTAGTTTTCCTGAAGGACCTTTAAAAAACTTTAATAACTCATAAACTGAATGTTCACTTTTACAGATTAATGATAAGCATATTACCCCAGAAACTATAGTTTTGGGATAGTTTTTATGCCCAAAAACTATGTCTGTATTTGGTGAATTGCACCAGTATTTCACACTACTGATAGCATATTATTCTTAAACAGCTCTGGAATCTCAAGCGCTTTTTGGAACTAGGCAGTGAAGTCCAGTTTATCTTCAGACAAATGCTTCTTGAAAGGAAATTCAGCAATGTGATTGTGTTATCTCCATGCTTAAGTACTCAGTTGGACTTCATGTGTACAGGAATTTTTTATCCTCCAGAACAAATCCTGTGAGAGCAATATGACTCTGAAAACCAGAATGAGACTGAAAGGATGTGATTCTTTTCACTTCAGACATTTAGAAGACCTCTAGGCCTGGACACTTTCTATACCAAATGATTCACCTCCTGAGATTAAATCATCCTTTAGTTCTTAAAAGAGCTGCGTCTGATGGACTGCATTAGTGAATTTCTGCTTAAAGAGGCTCCAGCTCAGTTGAGAGTCTTGTTAAGTCAAGCCAAATTCTTCAGACAGCCAAGGGTGGAATGTTTGGTAATACTCAGAGTGAATGCTTTTATGGTGTCTGATTAGACTTTGTGTCCATTGCCTTTTCTCCAAGCAGAATGTACCTTTAGCAGAGCCTGGCTCCTTCTTCATTAGGTAGTTCAAGAGAGAAGAAAGATACCCTCTTCTTTTAGAGTACTATGGGTGAACAGAGTCTTAGACAAAACATGTATTGTAATATATTTATCTATTTATATATATTTAAAGCTGCTATAGTAACCTTCTTTTAAGGAGCTGACCTCTCACTGAAGTGCACTCACGGCCTCTTTTATGGCCAACCTATTATATGTGTGAGCCAGTACCTTGCTTTTTGAGTAAGATCTCTTTTAAAGCATATTTACAGGCTTTACTCTAGTGGTATGTTAATTGTCTCTCATATCTTCAGGTAGAAAAAGAACATGCCTGAAGATCTTGGATACTACTAGCTTCACATTACTAACAGCAGCACTGATTGATGTCTTTCCTAGAAACTGATTTATCTACAGGTTAAACTTGAAATAGAAACTTCATTGTTTTGGTTATAAAGCCATAATGTACCAAAATTCTGATGAGAATAGATTTACCTTTTGGGTGAAGGAGAAAAAAAAAGAAAATAATTTTAACACAGCTCTCTTTTAAACACTAAATCATGACTCTGAGAATTTCAGCTTCATGTGAATTCCTTATTAAGTAAGTATTATGACTTTTCCAACTACTTATTCGCAAACTACCTATCTAATAATTTATCAGCAGGAACTAATGAACTACCCCATACTACACCATTTCATTTAGGCTAGAAAAATAGACATTAAATTGAAAGTCACCCATACAGTAGATGCTCAAAGCATGAGTGAAAACTTAATCTTGAAGCTGCTATGACACACAAACTCAGTAAATAAATTACTTATTTTAAATACTCTACTGATTATCATAAAGCAGACTGAGAAACACTGAAATTGCCACTTTCTTCCAATATTCCATTTACTTTAATGCATTGTCTCATTGTTATATTGATATAAAGATGTTTGAAAATGGTGCCTGTAATCTACATTTTTGATCTGTTTAAAGAGCTGCTGGCTTCAGCAGAACATTAATGCAAATCTAATGTACCTGCTGGTATGATTAGCTGAATCAAATGATGGCATTTAAGTAACACCTAAATAATCTTAATTAGGATCTTCAGCTCATCTTAGCACTTGGAACTCTACAGATGGATAGTCTTAATTATCAGCCTTTTGATTAGGATAACAGCTCTAATCAAGATGATGTGGTTCTGATAGACAGCATATCAGTAAATTAATGACTGTTGTTAAAAGGAAAACATAAGTGAAAAACAAGAGCTGTCTGCTATCAGGAACCTGGTAAAAGAATAAAGTCTACAGTATGGGAAGAAATTAATGCTTTGTGGGATGAACATAAGTATTCACATTTGATATGTGTGGAATTGAGCCAATAACGCCTACCCCCAGTTTCTCCCCTTCTACCCCCCCTAGAATAAATATGGATGTGTTCCCTCTTGCATAGGCACAAATCATAAGTAATGAAATTAGTTTATAAACATTCCTTTTTATCATCTTGTGCTTTTATGAGTGTCCGATGGACACAGGGCATATTAACCAAACGTCAATGAATAGATTCCAATATGTAGGCAAAAGTAACAAATGGCTTTTCAGTATTGTTAGTGGATGCTGTTCATTTGAAATGGAGGCTATAAATTTGAAAGTATTGTTAAATCACTAGAAACACAGAAACACACATGAAAATGCAACACTTTCTTGCAGCCAACTTACATGGTGTAACATCTGCTTCTGCGATGTTTCATCATTGACTGCTGGAAAATAAATGTGCTAGACTAATTAGGATACCATGGTAGAATATGATAAAGTGTTTGTTAACATTATCCAGATATTGAATTTATTGGTTAAGTGTTTAAAAAACCCTCCATTTCATTCTAATTATTGTGATGGTACATTTTATTTATATATAAGTAGGTGTTTATAGAAGTTATTTTGTATTAGCAAAAGAAGGGTGTTAAATCATCAGCTGTTTATGCCTAGTCCAGATCATTATACTGAATAATTTCTTACTTCTTGATGGGAGTATGACCTACAGGAAAAAAATTGTTTTCAACTTTAAATTAGTATCTTTGGGCTAACTTTTTGATACACTCCAATCCCCTTACCGAAATAAACTTCATCACTATAGTAAAAGGAAAAAATCCAACCAAACCAAACCAAACCAAACCAAACCAAACCAAACCAAACCAAACCAAAAAAAAAGACCCCAAAAAAAAGAAAAATAACCAAACCAAACCAAGAAATATCCTAAACCACACAAAACCAACTGACTTGAAGAGAAATAACTTAAGGAATGTAGACGGTAGTATCTGGAGGTGAAAAACAGGTCTATTTTGGGGGAAGAAATAAGCAGAAGGAGAAAAGTCGCTGACACTTAAAATAACAAACAGTATAAGAGTAGCTTATGTACACCATCTTGTCAATGTGCTCTTTGAATATTCAAAGAATTTTGGAAGAGGAGGCCTAAGGGTTTTCACTTTCACACTTTGTTTCCAGGGAACCCTGGCAAATCCATGCTACTCCTATAAACACTTAATGTGGAAAACAGATATTATATAGAGAATAATTGATCTATGATCAAACTAACCCTGCATGCCATGACAGTTAATAGGTTTGTCTGATTAGGACTGTCTATAGGATCAGATGACCTCAGAAATGTTGGTTTTGGACACGTGAAGAGGGAAGTTTTGAGGAGCAAGGGGCATTAATAAATGCTTTTGAAATGTAAAAAGAAAAGAATTTTAAAATATTGGTGTTAGCACTCTTCACAAAATCATTTTTGGAGGAAATATTGATGAAGACTCACTATTTTCCTGATTATATTACCTGACAATCAGTTAGGTCACACACTGCAACACCTCCTTCTGAAAGTGGAGGAGAGCAATGAGACTAAGAATGCTCAGAGTGTTAATACTAGCGATGCAGGATTTCCATTTTAAATTTGCAATCACTTGATTGGTTTATATGAAATACCACGTCAAAGAGTCCAATACAAACAGTATTCATGATGTGATCTATATTTGGTTAAGATAAAACTCCCCCCAAAATATTATGGTTTGTGTAATTTCATTCAGCTCTTGATTCTCCTCAAAACCTCTCCCCATCTAATTTACAGTTATTAGAGATAAATGTTCTAAAGGAAAATTTTGGGCTTAAATTCTCCAATTATGCTGTCAAGAGGGATATAATCAAAGGTATATATTTGTTCTAAAAAAGTTCTAATACATTTAAACACAAGACAATTTGTAACAGATTTAGAGGAATGTGAATGTTAAAAAAAATGCAAATAAAGCCAGATTTTGAGCCTCAATACACATATGATTTTAGTACAAGCAAAGTATGCTTACTGTCTGCCTGTTTTCCATTTTAAGTGTGCTACTAACTTTGGCCACTGCATATTTTTTTACAGTTTTGATACAAATTATAGCCTTAAGCATTTACAAAAAGAATAATAGAAGAGATCAAAAGTGTTTATAATAAAATATTTCTTTATTTCTTGTATGCATACTTTTAAATATATCAGTCTGTTATATATGTCAGGTCTAAAAAAAAGTGTGTTACCTTTCCTACATGTCCCCAGATCCCTCGTTTCAGAAAAACAAGATCCAGAATCAATCAATACATAAAAGGTAATACCTTGATAATCCATCATCCATCCTCACCAGCCTAGTAAAGCCTGCATTTAAAAAAGTAATGTATGTTGAATAGAATAAGCACAAATATGTAGCTTATTAAATCAGGCATTTAATATAATCTAAAATGTATTTATTTTATACTAGCTGCAGTCTGTCTGTTTAAATTAATTGATATTTAATAAATACTTGCATAGTGCTTGCTGTAACATCAGTTAAACGCTGATTTGCAAGTAAATAAACATTACCGATGTATATTTATAAAATAGGGCCCTGATCCTGCAAGTGGAACCACACTGATGGATTCTGGTACCACACTGTCCCCAGTAGGACACTCTGGAAAACACAGGAGATCTCACAGAAGTCCAAATGAAACAACAACAAAAAAAATATCTAGTATGTTTTTGTTTGAGAGGTTTTGTCTGTTCTTTGAGACCTTTCATACACTCCATTACATGTCATGTGGTGTCCAACACCCTGTGAACAAAAGCTGAAATGCTGCAGGCTGGATCCACACAGAGTACAAACTTTGCCTTCTGACACCTCTGTGGGCACACAGGTACACAGCAAGTGTGGCCCTGGTCTCAGATGTCTCTTTCTGGGTATGGAGTGTGTTTCCACCCACAATTTAGTGTTTGCATTCACAACCAGCCCTGAAGGCCATTGCTGACTCTTTAGAAGATTTCTTTCTCTTCATCTTTAGTGTTATTTCATTTACTTAAAGGAAATAAGCTCTAGTGTGTTTAAAATTATATAAAAATATGTTAAATAATGATATTTGTATATTGAAAGACTGAAATGGGCATGAGCTTGGGAGGATAGGGAAGAAGGAAAAAGAAAGGACATGACATAACAAGACCCTGAATGGCATTTGAAATTGAAATTGCTCATCATGTACCATGGTCCTAATTGGCCTCTATCTATGACTTTTCCATTTAAAATTATATGCTTCCCTGAAGTAGATTATGGCTATCAATTGATCACAACAATGACATTTCTAACTGAGATCTGAATCAGTGTAATTTCTGAGTGAAGTCTTAAAATTCACACTCCTCAAAAAAGCCTGAAACAATTCAACATTTTAAAAGACGAGTTTTTAGGTTTTTTTTTCATTTTTTCTCACTTACTTACACTTCTGCTTGTTGTTGATACAAATTATCTGACACAAAATGTTTATGCCAGAAAGTTAAACCCATGAAATGTTAATGCCACATGATGTCAACGAGGATGTAGGAATTAACTACTCTAAGAAGTTGTGGAAATAATTTCTTGGTTGTCTTTCCTCTAGAAGACTACAGTATTTTCATTTATTTTCTGTTCAGGTTTTTACCACAGAATTGGATAATTAAGTGCCAATTTAAGACATATTAAGCAGGGAAAATTAAACTGAGTTTAGCATGCAAGATGTGAAAATACTTCTAAAATATATTTGGAACATAGTAATGGTGCTTGATTTCCTGGATTAGATATTTTATATGGACAATGTATGCTGACATGATGCCTAAAAAGCAGGCAGATAATGTTATCATTATCTTAATAATTTTATTTTTTTATTGGAGTATTTGATAATGTGTCTTTATATAGAGTAAATATACCGTGGCTGAAATGTTTTAGAAGTTTATCTATACATTCGGGTGATCTGGTAGCTACTGCTAGATACTGTCAAATAGGTTATATTTGAAATATATTTCACTGAATTTTAAAAATATTTGATTGCTATAAGCACATAAATATAAGCTATATATAGCTATAAGCACAAAAATATATACTCCTTGACTCCTACTTTTTTTTTTTTTTTTTTCCTGGAAGAAAGGGACAAAAGCCTGAGGTATGGCAATATTAAACATATTCAGTAGGGCAGGTACACCAGGCCTTTCTTCCAACGTAGTTCCAGTGCACCAGTGAGAAAGGCTTGGAATGGTACTCACTGTGAGACACCTGCAATCACATGTAGGCACCCACCTTGATCCTCAACCATTCTTTTTCCCCAGCTTGTATTTCACATCAAGGAAGAAAAGAAGATGTCTCTCCTGTTACATATAGAAATTCTTCACAGTCCCAATGTTGACTAAGATTAGTTGAGGCCAGATCTGAACTATTCATATGAAATCACGAACAATTGTCCAAAGTGAAAAGATATTCCATTGCTATAACTACATAATATGCCATATAATAGCATATTCTGTTAATCTCTTAGTAATAACAATAACAATAAAAATGTTAAAATAATAATCATGAGTATGACAATAAGAAACAGTTTTAGGCTTGATATTCTATTGACTGAACTAACTTCAGAAAACTGAAACGTGCATCTATCCAAAAGCAAAATTGTATTTCAAGGGAGGAGGGTGGTGACTGCGTGTGAGTGATTGTGTGTGTGCAATCGTGCATTTTGTTTTCTTTGTACTGAAACCAAGTCCTAAATTTTATTTTGTATGCGTACACATTATTAGCACACACACAAACACATACATATATATGAATAAATACATATGATATATATGCACATACACAAACACATACATATATATGAATAAATACATATGATATATATGCACATACACAAACACATTCCACTTACCTATCTTACTATTTGGCAAGACCCTCTACTCCAAATTCCAAATAACCAAATAGTCACAAATGTTTAAACGCATCCTTATCCTGTAATATGCATTAATCTTCTTTTCCTATCTGGTGGATTAGTTTTCTTTTCTTATCAGGCATAAAAGAAAACAAGATTCAGATACCTCTTTTGTACATGATGAAAAAATAAGTTGAATTTTATTCAACTAGGCATGAATCTTTCATCTTTGAATGGATGAAACAGCTAAAAAAATTTCTAATGGAAGTTTTATTAAACTCCAAATTTACTTTTTTTTTCTGTGAAACTGAATTTGTTGGCTTCAATGTATTAACATTTTCAATTAAAAATCAATCAAGTAACCAAAAAAAGAATCAACCTTGTGTTAAAAATCATAGTTTTGCAATATAAAGATTTTTTGTACCTTTAAGAACTGAACATTTATTGGTTGTGTCTAATAATAAGTCAAACTGCTCATCTTAAACTAATTTAAAAATTACCTATTTCAATGTAGTTAGAATAATGACGGTGGACATACCTGATATTGACTTTCATAATTTTCTTTCCATTTGTAAGCTGCTGATGATATCTCTATCCTTTAAATTCAAAATAATTAAAATATTTGAAAAAACTTTTCTAGAAAATAAATTGATACCTATAGAACATTGAATTCCTTTTTCAAATTTTTAACTCATACAGACTAAGCTATTTATAAATGCATACTTCAATCAGAAAAACAAAACAAAACAAAACAAACATAAAAACCAAACAAAAAAACAAACAAAACAACAACAAAAAAAAACAAAGCCCACAAACATTATTTACTTTCCAGAGGTTTTACCTTCAAAGCTATATACTTAGTTTAAATACTCTACTCCAAGTGTTACTAATTTCAGGAAAAACTGATTCTGGACTTCAGATATTGGAAAATTAATCTTGGGCAAACAAGGCTTGACACTAATTGGTTACAATGCTTATGATAACAAACTGTTAACAGAGGAGACTCAGAGTGTCAATCGTCAACCAATCGGTTGTATCAACAACTAAACGCTTATTTAATCAAGTTGTAGAAGGTAATCTTAGCAGGGTTCAAGTTTATTTTGTTTCCTTAGGTTTTTGTGGGCAGTGCAAGCAAGAAAGGAAGGAAGGAGGTGAGAGGAATATGTAACAGGACATATTTGATGTAAAAAAACAGATTTTAATAAAATTATAAACTAAAGATTTAACTGGCATAGACTGGAAGTGTGCAAATAGCATCAGAAATGAATATACATGCTCAGGGTATGTACCTTCTGAATTTTGACGGACTCATGCTGTGACTACAATATGAGTGAGACATTTCCCACTTTGGTTTTACTGCATTTTAGCTACTGCTGAAAAACCCACCTGAAAGAAATATTTTTTAGTAAATTAATAATATTTCAGTCTGGTTTTAAATTCTTCAAAGCTGACTTTACCTCACATGGGTTATAGATATAGAGAATATTTGTGTTCATGACATTGAGAAAATAGAGATATATACCAAAGCTAAAATTAGTGGTTGATTGCTTGCTTTGGTTTGAGGGTTTTTTGAGGGTTGGTAGTTGTTTACTTGTTGTGTGATTTCCCTATAAGATCTGAATAGGGTAAACTTAGAGACCACAACATTATTTTCTCTTTTGAAATAAGGAAAAAAATGCTTAATTTCTTGCACTTTGTTTTGTTTTCTGTAAGATACAGTTTGAAAATCAAGCATACCACTTAAAGAGTCTGAAATACCCAAGCCCATTATTTTGTGACTTATTTTTAAGGCAAAAAAATGTAAATAGAATAGCTGAAATAAACAAAATATGTGAACCAACCTTCAGATGAAAGAGTCTTTCTTAAAGATAAGGCAACAGGAAAAATTTTTCCTTATACAGAAAAAAAAAATTCTTCTGAACTCAGGAAATTCCTTTTCTGATAATAAAAGTGGCACAATGATAATAAAGTCCTTTTGAACATCAGCACTCTGACAAAATTTGGTGTTTTCAGTAGGAATTATTAGTTTGATATACTGTTTTAAGATAGGACACAGATTTATTAATGTCTTTTGTCTAGTCATGATAAAAATTATAAAGAATTAAATGTTTTGAAAGCATATGAATACAAGTACAGAATAGAAACATTATGAACACTGGGAAAATAAACGTCTACAAATTTATCCGTATTTAACATATGTGTTCTTATCCCGAAAAGAATCATAACTGTTTGTGTGTTTAGATCTGCAAATACAATTTGAAAGCTTTCTCTAATGATGACAATAGTAGCACTTCTGGTGGTTGACATCATCACATCCTAAACCTAGTGTAAGTTGGAATATTTTAGAACATCACTATGTGAAATAGCATCAATATTGCTATATCGTTTTTTTAAGAAAAATAAAAGAATTCCATTGTTTTCTTGAAAATATATACACATATGGTCAGTATAGCTCTTTAAACCCTGCGACCTTTTTATTTATCTATTTATTAATAGAACAAGATAGCACTTCAGTTTTTGTCTTTACAGAAGAGCTACATTGGTCTTCTATTAAATTTATGAACCTGATTTGAAGTTTCATACTGATAGTTTCATTCAGTAAAAAAGCTAAGTAAAAAGCTAAGTAAATGGATGCAATTTATTTTGCCAAAATTATTCAGGGCACACGACCAAAAACTGAAACCCACTGTGAAATTTGCTGATATCTTCTTATGTCTACACCTGGTTTAAATACTTCTTTCTTGTTCATTCTCACCATATCAACAGCCATCTACTAATTCAGATTACAGCTATTCTGTGCAGGCAGGAGTTTTATAAAAGAGACAGATGCATACACTTTAATGCAATTTATAAGAATAATGTTTAGTATCTCTATTCTATATTCAATTACCTTCTCAAACTGGCTGTTCCAAACAAAGGACATTAATTTCACAATGGAAAGAAAATGGTCAGGGAAAGAAATCACATTTGTCCGTAGGGAAAGGAGGATCACTGTTAAAGATAACACAATTGCTTTTGAGACAAATAACTTTGGAGTTCTTTAATACTCCCTGAAATATGTTTCTAACCTTTTCCTAGCACTGCATTACCCAGTCAGTCCCACTATGGTTATTTCATGCATGACATGGATGAAGAATGTCTGGGTCAGGTATCCTTCAGAAAGCAGTACATAATCAGGAGCACTGCTGTCAATTTATGTTGGCTTTTTGAAAGGAAATCTCACAGGCTGCCTATCTGCCTGAGTTCTGGATAGCTCCAACATCATATATCTTTATTAGCATATTCAAATAGAATTATCATCGTTTCAATGCAGCCCAGAATTTCTAAAGATGTTAGGTGATATTAAGTGATACTGTCAGCTGCTCACTGGACGTCAGCAGTAAGTTATGTGAGTAAGCTTCTGTACCAAAGAAGATATTTCCCCACATTCAACCTGAAGGAAAGAAACAAAGGAAAGCAAAAACTGTAACTCCAAAGATCCTTCTGGTAAGCCTGGTTAAATGACTGAGGATGATACTGCAAAGGCAATTGATGAAGTGATTAAAACTGTTGTGGGAGTGGCTTGAACGATATTCAGTCGGCTGAGGCATCTCAAAAAGCTCAACTGGTGATCTGATTCAATGTGTCTGATTTTACCTAAAACAAATTACAAAGCACTCACACAATATTTTGCCTTCAGAAAATGTGAAGATAATTGCAGCAACTTCAGCTGACATTAAAGGAACTTTACAAGGTTTTCTCTTGGTGACCAGTGGGATGAGTGCTCTGAGTGCTCTCAGATATTCATAGTGGGGTCTCCTTTACTATAGTCAGGATAAGGTCCTTTCTATATCTCCTTTATTAGTAGTTTTGATTTCCTGAAGGAATTTTCCATGGCTTATACTGAAATTGAAAGAAATAAGTATTAAATTTGCACTCTCAAATCACAGAATTTTTATAAACAAAAATATTTTCTAAGGCATCATTCACTCTCTAGTTTCAATAAGAAAGTTAATATATTCAAGCTTCCTCCTCCTGCCCCATTCATGTTTGCCACTTTTAATAAATATAAACTACATCCTTTTAGCGGGGATGAGGGGATGTCTGTCAAAATTTTTCTCTCTAAGAATATATACAGACTACCCCATGGACATCATTGTCCAACACTTAATCATCTCAGATACATTTTGGGATACCATATTACTGATTGTGTAATGCCTGTTATATTACTTTGATTGTAGCTAAAGTTACCACATGGGATACCCGTGGGGTATCCCAGCTAAGTAGCTGCAATAAAAAAAGTTTAGCAATCACCATGAACTCAACTTGATCAACTTGTGGAAAGTACCTTGGAGTATTTTCCTCCACTCCCTTTTGCACACAGACCCATAAACCTATATTTAGCTGCCAACATACCAGTCAAGGAGTTTTAGGTACATTCCCATGTCCTATTCACTAGACTAAACTGTCTGTCATAGCTATAGCTGACAGTTTAAAGAGGGGTGTATATGAGATGTGGAAGCTATTGCAGCATAAAAAATAAATAAGAAAGAGTTCTGCCAAAGAAAATAAGAACAGTGATCAGAGCACTAATGAAGTACTAAAACATACCCTGAACAAGCTCCTGTATATGCCTAACCAGGCATTTATTTTTTCAGGGACCAATTTTAAGATATTCGTTAATTCATATGTCTTTGCTTATAAATAAATGTTTGTGTTAGTAAATAAATGTAACTTTTTCCTTTTTACATGTTTTGTCAAAAGTTATAAGATGGGACATTTGCAATCCATGAGCCCAATTGTTAAAAATTTATGTGTAAAATTCAATTCTGGTAGGAAAAAGAAAAAGTGTCTGTCTTTAAATACACAGTAACTATTACCTACAATAATGTTATTTTCCATGGTGAAAATGACTTTTAATTTATTTATTACAGAAAAAAAGCCTCTGTATCTGGGAAATTTTGCTATTTATATCCATAACAACATTTTGCAGGTACTGTGCAGGTGTCAAGTGTTGCTCAAGAAATACAAATTTTTGGCTTAATGTATCAGCAGGGGAAAGTAAGAAAGTGAATATAATGTAAACTATCACAATATTTTACAATATTTATATAAGTAGGAGGTCCAGAAGAACACTTCTTGTTGGCTCCTCTATCACTTGTGAAACCCCCTGGATATCTGTGCCCTGCTGTGTTGTCCCTCCTGTAAATAATGGGGTGGTTGCAGTCCCCCACAAGGAGCCTGACCTATAAACCTGAGGTTTCTTCTAGCTGTCTGAAGAAGGTGTTATTTAATTCTTCATGATCAGAAATGTATGGCAGTGTCACATGTACTGTTTAACCTACTAATCCTGATCTTAGCCAGCTAGAAGCTTACCCCTAGGCATAGCTTTAGGCATTACTGCTGCAACTTCCACTTCTCAATTTTCTGTGTCTTCCCAATCACTTTAAATTCTGTTTAAATTTGCTTAAATTACTTGAATGTAGTGGGTACACTTTTCCTACTGATCTCTAAAACACAATAATTAAACATTTCTCCCCAGGAAAAAATTATTTTCCTCTAATCTACATAATGTAAGCATCCTATATATAAAAATTCAATTTGAGAATACCATATTTCCTACAGATCATGAGAAAATTAGTTAATTGAAGGTGATGATTAAATTAATTACATCAATTAAAATATAACTCTAGCATAAATATCTGTAAGAATTTTGAAATAAGATAATGTAATTCCTAACTTTTGTCAAAAGATGGTATAGTAGTTAAAATATATAGCTATAAAAGCCAAACCCAAACAATTATATCATTACTAATAAAAGTCTTCTGTTTGTCTTTCATCTACCCTGAACTTAATACATGCTTCCATTTATTACTGGGTTTATATTTGGTTTAATTTTGGGGTTTTTTTTGGTGTTGATTTGTTTTTTCCCCCCCAAGTACTTTTATAATAATCCATGTGGAATTGTAACATTTTATCATTCGTTATGCAGTATACTCTGTAATTTGTATTAATTTTGGCTTTTTTTCCATATATTGTATTTTTCTAAGAGCAAGGAGTTACCTTACTATTCTTCCTCTCCAGTTACAAAAAATATTTTACATCTCATCTCGGACCCTGACAACAACAATGCATTTGAAGTAAGATAGCTTTTCTTATGATACAGCAGCATTTTGGGGGAAAGCAGAGCCAAGGTACATCTACTGACATCATCTATATCTTTCAAGTCTGAAGATGTTTCTGAATAATCATGCAACCACTTCAGACTCTTTCTATTTAGCACTTTATATTGTTCTAAAGTGATCATAATACAAAATAATATTGAATATAAATTATATATGTTATTCTAAAGATACCTCATCATTTCCCCTCTTGTGCCAAATGTAGCTCTTAAACTGCTAAGAAATCATCTAGTACACAGAGCACAAGGTAATAACAACTTCAGTGAGTAATTTTGTCTTCTGGGAAGCTTTATAACTTAGGAGACATTCATAGTATAAAAGTGCCTTGAATGCATCCTAAAACATTATACCTGAACAATTGAAAGTAAAAAAAATCCCTCTTAGGAGACTTTTTTCACCTGGATATTCTAATGGTATTTTTATCTCAGTACTCAATGATCTTGTGAATTTTACCGTTCTTGGTAATACAGAAATATAAAATTAAGAAGTTTTTTTATCTGAGATAATATAATGTGTTGATTTTTTTTTCCTGATCTATAGGAGCTTGAAGTTTTAGATCTTTCCTAGGTTTAAATTTCTCACATAAGAAACTTTCTTTTAGAATATTTTTCACCATATTGTTGACACCAGCAGCAATGTGCAGAAACACTAGTTAAACCAATAACTGGCAGGACTTTCTGAAAAAAAAGAAACACACACACACATGAAATTCAATGTAAGTTAGCTTACTTTGTTTTTCACAGCATGTTTTTTGGGAGGAGCAGGGGACCTGACTAAGCTGAATCCTATCTCTTTAACTACTTGCTGTATGCAGTACCATAATATCCAGTGTCTGCAACAAGAACCTTATGAGGAGATCAGAAATGCAAAGGGTCTGGGGAAAACCACAAGAGATCTATGACTTGTTAAAAAACACATAGGAGGCTGTTGTCAAAACCCATAACAGAACTGAAGGTTCCTGGCTTCCGATCTGCTGCCCCATTTATTAAATGACAATGTTTTCCATTAGATGTTGAGTCCATCTCTCAGCAAAAAAATTATACACTTAGTAACTCTCTATAATATCTTTAGGACACTATAAAATCTTTTACGATGAAACTTCCTCTGCAAGGATAAGGTCACATTATTGCATTATTGGAAGTTAATGTGTTTTCTACAGTTACTGCTGACAATCTGAACTACTCATCCACTGGCCTATTTCAGACTACTCTGGTCTTGTCAAAAGTATTCTTTCTCACTTTTTAAGCCTTTTATTTTTAGGATAGAAAAGGCTATTGAAGTGCAAAAAGTAAACTACATATTTTATTACTTTTATTGAATTTTTTGAATAATGGCACACTTTTTGAATAAGTAATGCTGCCTTATGTCCTACGAACTACTTTTGGAAACTGAAATAATGAATCTCAATAATTATGTTCTAAAATAGTAAACTGCACATTTGTAAGACATCCTCATTTATTTCTATAAAAACATAACTAAAAACAAGGGGCTGTTTGTCAAGGAGTCAATCAGGTAAGTCCATATGTTATTGATTTCCCTATTGCTCTGCATCATTTAAAAATAGGATCAAAACTGAAAAGCATAAAGCCTTACACTTTAATATGCTTTAAATTTATTTCTTTCATCTTGCACTGTTTGTGGCAAACAGGTGTGTGAAGTCTGCCTGGCTCATTGAATTTTTAAGGTCAGTTTTAGGTCCTGTTATGGGATTCTGATGTTATCATTTAGTCAAAACTCAGTCCTCTTTTTTGGTGATAAGTAATTTGTACATGACTTTGTACATGCTATACAGTTTAATAGAAAACAATTTAAAAGAGGATTTAAAACCTGTTTGTCAGAGATTAAGAGAACATTGACCCTACAAGTGATATATTACCCTACAAGTGATATATACATCTTGAAATTAATGTGCACTGTACAAAAGCAAAGCAATAATGCACATTAGTGGAGAAATCTGGGTTTATCATAAGTTATTCAGGGGTGTTAGCAACAGGCCCTTGCATCTGCTGTCTCATACCCTGGGTTTTACCAGCCATTGCATTTATGAGACATGGCCAATATTGGGTAGATAAGCTGCCTTCAGGTCCTTTTCTAGAAATGTACAGGTAATTTGAATCAAAATTTCCAGAGTTTAGAACACTTAGAAAGCAACATGTAACATACACCACAGCAACATGGAATAGTTTCCTACTAACCAGATAACTTAATTCTTAGCCCAGACTCAAAAAGACTTTACAGATCAAGTAAGAATCTGCTTTCACTGTGAAAAGCAGTAAAATGTTTTCTGCTTCAGTTTAACAGCTTTGCCTTTAAATAAGACTTTAACAGCTCAAATGAGCTCAAGCTTTCAGCTGTGGCATTCTCTGTCTTTCTTCACAACATCTTTTAACTGCAAATGATATGCAGCGCTAAGAATTTGGAATTCACTAGATCACTGAAAGTCAAGAAAATTTGATTCTCTATACTACAGGAAATCAGTTTTGTTTTGCTTCTCACTTTATCATCTGGCAGAAATTTTATTAGTTGGGGGTTTTTTATGAAATTCTTACTTAGTTTTTGAGATCGGAAGCAGGCTGTTATAAGTTTTGAATTATGAAAGGATCTACCACTTGCTGTTTCAAAGATTTAAAAATTGTCTATGTTTCTATATTCTTTAAAAATGTTAAATGTCTCAGAGAAGCTATGAAAATACTACCAACAAATAGAATTCTACTTATAGGGAAGAAATACAAAAACTAGCAGATCAAAACATTACAATTACTTTTTGAATATTTTGTTTAAGTTCTGATGTTTTTTTCAAAGGTAAGTGTTAATTGTTATGGGAATTGCAAGACTCAAAGAGAAGCCTCTTTTTTCTGGCAATGGGTGAGCAAAAAATTTTTTTCTGAGACATTGCTGTTAAAGCTCAAATTCGAAATTTCAGCAGATGAGTGTAGTAGACCTTCATAAGGTAGTCACTTAATGAAGTTCTTGCCAGTCACGAGCAGCAACATATTTGACTATGCTCAAGAGATGTGCTTCGATGAAAAGCAGAGGTAGCTCTGAAGGCGAGCAATTGACAGATAAATCTTGAAATATTTTCAATTTCCAGCCCTTTTCATGCAGTCTAACAGTAATGGACTTTTTTTATTTTTTCTAAATTTTGGGGGTTTTTTTTGTCATAGACAATTTTTTAAAGGACCGTATTTCACTGTATTGGAATTTGAGTTACTCAACTGTTAGAACTGTCCTGCGTCATACCAATGGTCCCTCTACCTGAGACTTATGCTTATAAGAGTGGTCAGCAACAGTTTCTAGTGATGTGACAGGGTAAATATGCAAGGTTCATTTCCTTAAAAAGTTATTTCTGCTTCCAGAAAGTAGATGGAGAGTTAGAACTCTTTGAAGTTTTGAATTAATTCCTTTTGTTTCTTGAAAGAAAATGTCTGAGGGTTGACATATCAGCATAACTGTTTAAAAGGTGTATTTCAAAGCTTGTATTTGGCTATACATGATGATAATTATACTGTGGTATAGTTTCACTAACTGGTTATTTATTTACCCAATCAGGTGATATAAGCAATTCTGTTTTTTGACCAGTCACAAATACTATAAGCAACATACCCTTTGGATAATTAAATC
Source organism: Toxostoma redivivum (assembly GCA_013397375.1). Taxonomy (NCBI): domain Eukaryota; kingdom Metazoa; phylum Chordata; class Aves; order Passeriformes; family Mimidae; genus Toxostoma; species Toxostoma redivivum. Next base: position 1,410,002 of record VXBI01003337.1, on the reverse strand, counting down.
CAATCTCTTAAGAATGTAAATGACTATTAGCTGAATTAATTTGCATAATGAATACGTTTAAGAAAGTTGTGATAATTAGGCTGCAGAAAAAACACTGAGCCAAATTCATTGAATAAATAATTCATTGTTAGTTTTTTCTTTTAATTATTCATTCATCTCTGAATGTAACAAGCAAGTCCTCATGTTCAGCAGCTAAATTTATAGTAGAAAAACCAATGAAACTCATGTTTCACCTCCATGCAGAGTTGTTCCCACAATTCATTGTTAAGCTGTTAATTTCTGCTCAGGTAACTTATTTATTTTATGAATAGTTTTTCCTTTGGTAGCCAAGAGTTCATCCATTTTATTTAAAACTTCTTGATATGTCTAGCTGAATTTTAATCTTGTTTCTGCTTGGAAAACAATACACACAAAGGATCCACTAAGCTTTTTTCCTGAGGAAATCTATCTACTCCTTGTGAGAAACATGTTAAACTTGTTCTTTTGGCTGTAATTAGTTGACATCCTCTATTTATATTATTAAGAAAAACTTCCACAGTGTCATGAGATTTTTGCCTTTAGAGTTTTTTTTCATGTTTTGTTACGTATCTATGACGTTGTCTGTATATTTTTTCACATTTACTGCAAAAAATTGGGATTAGGAAGAAAATAGAAGAAAAATTATTTATCCTTTATATGGAGTCCAGATTCCATATCCACTACTTATTATTCCTTGTGAGTACTTCCCTTAAAAAAAAAAATTCTCAAGTGTTTCCCTTTAATAATAACTGTTTATAAGATGATTACATTAAACTGAGTGTCTAAGCAAAAGATGGCCATTAAAACATTTCCAGAAATACCTCACTGAACCATGTGCAGCTTTTGGTGCTACAATATAAGAAGAATCTAATGCTATGAGAGAGCATCTGAAGAAGGGACCTGAAGATGGTGAAGGATCTAGAGGAGAAGACATATGAGGCACAGCCAAGGTCACTTGGTTTATTCAGCTCATAGAAGAGGAGACTGAGGGGAAACCTCATTGCAGTCTGCAACTTTCTCATGAGGAGAAGAGGAGGAGCAGACACTGATGTCTTCTTCTGCACTGATCAGGACTCGGGGGAATGGCATGAATCTGTGTCAGGGGAGGTTTAGATGGGATATCAGGAAAAGATCCTTCACCTACAAGGTGGTTGGGCACTGGAACATTGGAACAGGTTCCCTACAGGGGGGGTCATGGCATCAAGCCTGTCAAGTACTTGGACAATGTTCGCAGGGAAGTGGTGATTTTTGTATTGTGCTCTAAATACCCAGGAGCTGGACTCAATGACCTGTGGATGTTGTCCAACATGGATTGGCATCATCTTTTATGGCACACTCCTGGAAAAGCTGGCAGTCCACGGCTTGGACGAGTTCACTCTTCACTGGGTAAAGAACTGGCTGGATGGATGGGCTCAATAAGTGGTGATGAATAGAATCCATTTTGTGTCTGGTCAATAGTGGTGTTCCCTAGGGATCATTATTGGACCTAGCCCTATTCAATCTTTTTATGGATGATCTGGATGAGAGGATTGATTCTACCTTTAGTAAACTTGTGGATGACACCAAAATGAGTGAGAATGTCAATCTGCTGAAGGGTAGGAAAGCTTTGCAGAGGGATCTGGACCAGCTGGATTGATGGGCTGAGACTAGTGGCTTGAGGTTTGACAAGACCAAGCACTTTGGCCACAATAACCCTATACAGCATGATAGACTGGGGACAGAGGGGCTGGAAAGCTGCTCATCAGAGAAAGACCTGGGGGTGCTGGTTGACAGCCATTGAACCTGAGCCACTGTGCCTAGGAAGCCAAGATGGCCAGTGGGATCCTGGCCTGTATCAGCAATAGTGTGGCCAGCAGGATCAGGGCAGGGACTGTCCCCTTGTACTCAGCAGTGGTGGGGCTGCAGCTTGAATCCTGTGTCCAGCTCTGGTCTGCTCTATCCAGGAAGGATATTTGAGATGGGAATCCAGAGGGAATCCAGAGAAGGGCAAAAGAGCTAGCAAAGGGTCTAGAGCACAAGTCCTGTGAGGAACAGCTGAGGAAGCTGGGGCTGTTTAGCCTTGTGAAAAGAAGGTTCAGGGGTGACCTTATCACCCTCTACAACTGCCTGAAACCAGGTCTTTGCCAGGTGAAGGTTTGCCTCTTCTCCCAGGCAACAAGCAATAGGTTGAGAGGACACAGTCTTAAGTTGTGCAGGGCAGGTTTAGGCTGGACATCAAGAATTTTTTCACAGAAAGGATGATTAGACGTTGAAATGGGCTGCTCAGGGAGGTGGTGGAGTCACCGTCCCTGGAAGTGTTTAAGGATAGACTGAATGTGGCACTCCATGGTTTAGTTGAGAAGGTCACGTTCTGTCATAGGTTGGATTCAATGATCCCAGAGGTCTTTTCCAACATCTTTAAATCTCTGATTCTGTGATCCTTACAGGTCTCTTCCAACTCAGGATGTTCTATGATTCTATAATTTCTGCTATAGTACATACTAGAAAGCCTTAACTTTTTTAAGCTTAGATCCAAGAATATCTGATTTTATATATAGCTCCTGTCTTTTGGGATATTCTGCTTGTTAATTACAATATGACAATTTTTAGAAGGCCAGAGTTCAACTATCATAAGACACATCCATGTAAGATGACAGAGTAGTTTGTATCTATGGAAATCTCCAATATAATTCATGTTACTCTGTATTATGAGTTGTAAAGTCCTTCCGTAAATCAGTTTTTGACAGTTTCAATGACCGTATCAAGTTTTGAAGAATCAGTAATAAACACTAGCTTGGGGTCTTATCAAGACGCCTGAGAAACTCTGTAACAGCAGCATTTGCTCTATGAGCTTTCTATTCTTCCTCTCAAAAGATTAATGAAGTGACTTAGCAAAACATGGATTCCTTGTTGAGAGAAAGTAGACAGACAACACAAATAAAAACAAGATTATGGAGATGGACAGTTTGTTCTTTCTTATTAAAGTGTTATCACTTGAATGTTCCTCACCTAACTTAGTAAGAAAAATACTTGTCTATTTTTCTCAAGTGACACCTTATCTCATGTTTTTAGCAGTATTTGTTAGGGATGTGTTAACCCTGTCACTAAGTACAAAAGCTTCACTGAAGCCCAGGCTGACATTTAAATGTGTAATATTCACCATTCATTGAAGATAACCTTTTTCTTCTACTAGCAACTCTACTTATTTGATAATTTCTGCTTGCTAGTGAACTTAAACGTAGTATACAGAGCTACACACATAGCTTGGGCCCCAAACTTTTAAACTCTCACTCTCACCCTTGCCACCCATTTGATTTACTGTCTTTGACTGAATAAGCATTTACCACAGCAACAAGGCTGACTTATGCAAACTCTAGAAGTTTTGAAAATGTTATAATTATCTTTCAAATATATTTCTCTCAACCATTATAACAGAAGTGACCATGACATAATAAAATATAAATGTAGATTTAATGAATTGCAAAAATCCATCTTGTTTTATCTCTTCCAGATATCTCTCTTCCTTTTGGACACCAAGCCCTTTAAAAGTGGGAGGATGGAAATTCCTGAGGAAAATTAATTTAACAAAATAGATACTGGAAGAAGTCTCAGGAATCCAATGTGAGGTCCTGAATCTATGATACAATTGACTGAGCAGAGAGAAGGAATAGTGTAAGTGTTGCTGGGATGTTGTATTCTTATATTTCCTTTAGGCTTCTATTAGATATGGAGGGCCAGTGTCTCTGACTTTCACCTCCTTACCTGTACTATTTCCCTGCCTCTACCTTCCCCACAGGTCAATTTTCTTTTTAACTAGAAATGGTTAAAACCAGAGTGACAACATATAAATACTAAAGTCTGTATTTGAAAATGAAGCTATAAAATAAAAAATAGTAGCTTAGTGATTTCATACAATCAATTAGGATGAAAGGAATCATAAATGGGAATTGGAGATTGGTAAAATCATCTCTAGGTATCAGAGTCATTCTGAATATGGAAATATTCATAGCTTTATTTAAGTTAAAGCAAACACTGACAATTAGTTCGTCACCACAAGCTGGACATACATCTCTAAAACAGAACCACCTGCTTACCTGGAACACGAAATCAAGTAGAGATTCAAAATACTAGTAAAGTAAAAAATCTTAAACAAGATGTTCAATTTACCAATACAACTTCTTCTGGAATCTCTGTCCCCCAAAGTGCCTTTTCTGATTCACATAAAAATTCTTTAGAGAAGACTCCTGTCCTGCTTAAAATCTGCTTGTTGACTTTCAGGAGGCTTGTTATTGCCTTGGCAAGAGCAGGCACCTTTGGGTCAGTGAGAATAAAACAGTCACTGGAAAGCTTGTCTCAGCCTTCACCATGGGAGAGATTAATGTCATTCCAGAGACGCTAGACACAAGCTCCCCATCAGAAAAATTAATTTGAACACGTGACCATGCACACTGCCTACAATTCCATTTTTTATTAATCTTCATCAGTAAAGTCCAAGAAATACAACATGCTCAAATGTCCCAAATGATCTGAAAGTTGTACATCTATTCCAGAATGGAATGTACATAAGAAAGGCATCTGAACAGTAGAAGATAAATTTAGCTATATTCATTCTCTAATTCCTCTCAATGCAAACAATGTAAACACCGTTCAGTGCCCATTTGCTCCCTGCCAAGCTCAACTCCACAATTAGACATCCCAAAGGTAGAGTAACAACTTAGGAATTTGAAAGCTAACACAATGTTAAAGTGTAAAAGGGCAATGAACAGCTCTCTGAAAGGCATGTTGATTACCAATATTAGATCTCCTTTCCTTAGGTAAATGGAAGCAGACTATAATCAACACTGGACCTCCTTTGCTTAGGAAAATGGAAGCAGACTATCACTGTCAAGAACTGAGTGTTATCTTTTCTGAAGAGAAGTCAAATGCCATTTCTCTTTGCTTGTCAAAAAGAAGAAATTATCCTCCCCAGCTACACATTATTATCCACCATCTGTGTGACAGTTTCTCATAATTACTTACATACGGCATCTTTGATAAGCCTTATTCCTGATAAACAGAAAATAAAATTAACTCTCATATTAGATCACTCACTGAGAAGACATGGAATAAATATAGTAGAGCTTTAATTTTTCTCTTTCAGAAACCTGACAAGACAGCTGCTGAAACACACACTTAGAAATCTTTGTTTAGAAAGAAATTCTAAATGAAGCTACAGCTTTTGAAGCCTAAATATTCGCTCCGGTCAATTGGAAGGAAATAGTTGGTTGTTTGCTTTAGAAATGAATCAACAGCTAAACAAATAGAAGATAATGCAGATTTATATGATAGCCAGTGTTGTTTTTTTTTTTTTTTTTTTTTTTTTTTGTCACTGCATTTTAAAATCTACACCTGGGTTAGGCACTAGTAACACATTCAGATGGTTTATTAAAAAAAAAAGGTTTGTTTTTATGATCCTAGACATCTGTTTCATCATCAACTTAAGAAGGTTAAGCTTTCTGATGACAGATCAATTATTATACTATTAATAATTTGCCGGTGTTATAGTCATGACTTAAAAAAAACCAAAAAAAACCAAAAAGTGATAATCGATCTGTTCCTGCATGGAGTAGTTTTGAATAAAAAAAAAGAAAATGGTATGTTACTTGAAGCATATTGGGGCAGTTGTGTAGCTCTACTGATTGGCTTATTGTGCAAATGTGTTGTTTACTGTGAGAAGAACTGAATGTTGTTCTACCAAAAGAAGTAGAAGTTATGATGATATTTCATATACACTACAGCCATTCAACACTCAACTGAGGATTCATTTGGCTAATTGTTTATGTAGTTTTTAGTTTTGGACCTGAGTTTTTTTAAGTACAATACCTTCACCATTCATTATAAACCAGCTTTATTATAAAACTGACATTCTTTTTCTCTGATGCCTGTCATTGTTGCAGTGAACCTTTACTATTGACTTCAAGTACCAGTCATACGGTAATATAATCTAAGGAACTCGGAGTAAACTATTTTAAACCAGATATTGAATTAAATCCACACATAATCAAGCAGAAAATAAAAGTGTAGGTGAGCAGTTGTTGTAGCCATATAGAATCTTTTAAAGGAAGAAAAATTTATCTCACCAATAACATTAGGCTGAAAATAGTTTTCATGTTAAATATAGAGGAATACAGAAGATCTAAACACTTTTTTTGTCTTCATGGCAAAACTTCCTGTTTTGTGACTTAGGACTATTAATTTTTCTGAGCCACAAGGAAAATATTTAGAACATAGGGAGAGTAGTTAAAGAATGAAATATTTTTTAATTTCAATCTTAATTATGAAAGAAGTGATTATTTTTTAAATTGATATTAATTTACTCTTATTCTTCATAAAAAGTATAATGAACCAATTGATTTACACAAATTCAAAGAAAATAAAATGCCTTAAATTTTAGCCTGATACTAGAGAGCACTTTTAGAAAGTGAATGTAAAATTAACAAGTGTGAATAGCAACTCTGGAATTCAAAAGTTATGTTAATCAAAAAAGGGATTGAAACTTCAATACATCATACAGATATGTGAATATTATCTATACCATGGAAATGTAATTAATATCTGTTGCATATGTTGTTTTCCTTTTCCTGGAGACTAATAAAATGGGATAAGATCAAGTGTACTGATTTGGATTAGTTTAATTTTCTTCATAGTACGTGGTAGGGAGGCATGTTTTAGATTTGTGATGAGAACAGTGTTGTTAAACCTATTTTTTGTTGAGCAGCGCTTCCACAGAGTCAAGACTTTTTCTGCCTCTCATCCCAACAGTGATCAGCCTGGGGGTGCCCAAGGAGTGGGGAGGGGACAGAGCCAGGACAGCTGACCCCAACTGACCACAGGGATATTTCATACCATAAGGCACTGTGCTCAGCATATGAGGAGAAGGGAAGAAGGAGAAAGGGGGGAGCTTTGGGGATATGACTTTTTATCCTCCCCTGTGACCAAGAACAAGCATTATGAGGAGTGGCTGAAGGAGCTGGAGCTGCTTAGCCTGGAGAAAAGGAGGCTCAAGAGAAATTTTATTGCCCTCTACAATTACCTTAAAGGAGAATGTAGCCACCTAGGAGTCAGTCTCTTCTCTCAAGCCATAAGTGAAAGGACAAGAGCAAACAACCTCAAGTAGCACTAGAGGAGGTTTAGACTGGATATCAGGAATAATTGATTTACTGTATGGATTGTCAAGGACTGGCAATGCTGAACAGACTACCCAGGAAAGAGGTGGAGTCCCTGGAGGTACTTAAGAGATTGTAGATGTGGCATTTGGAGATACGGTTTAGTTCTGGACTTGGCAGCATCAGGTTATGGTTGAACTCAGTTTTGGAGGTCTTTTCTAATATTAATGATTCTATGATTCCATGATTCTATGACAGTTACACATGAAGAAACTCTGTGTGGTTCTTTATCATTATACAATTCAAGAATTTATTTCCCTTTGACTTCTCTATTTCTTATCCTTGAAGAAGTTTAAGAAAAAAGTAAAACCAGATGAGCTAAAAGAAATCCTATTATTAAATAAATCTATCTTTACTACTCTTCGATGATAAAAGTTCATTGATTAACTTTGTTAAGTGCAGGCACCCGTATGTATGACACAATTATTATACATTAAACAGACATTTAAGAGGACTGTAATGCCCCAAATAATCAAGAGCTGATGCAATGAAAAGTTAATATCTTTTTCTTTTTGTACTTACCTACTAAATTTTACAAGGAGTCTCTTTAAAAAAAAAAGAACATCTTAGTAAAAAGAACTAATGAACTAATAAATTAATTCCACCAAATAAAAAAAATTCTCTTGAATTTCACGTAATGGTTTTCTTGGATTTAACTAAGAACAGCCCAGGAAACCCTTTGCCTTTCCGGGAAAAAAAAAAAAAAAGTGTATCTGTGAGCCTGTACTTGATTAATCAAGCTGGTTTACTGATACAGGAGGCTACTGAACCTCTGTTCAGAGAATTTTATAAATCAATTATTCAAACTGAATTATTTAAATAATATTACTCACCTTTGTTCAGACCAGCATCAGTATTCTATTACTTGTCTATGGCCTGAAATCTCCTGTCTAATATTTTTCTTTCACTTTGTCGGTGAGGGATTTGGATTAAATGAGTCATAGTCATGCAAAACACATCTAATGATGTTTTGTAAATTTATGGTGAAGTCTAGGTATAAGTCTTTAAATATGAGGCAACATTTGGCTAAAACAGTTGGAATAATCTTTAAAAATCTTTCTTTCTTTCCCTTTAATATTTAATGAAAATTTAAAAAATAGAGATTATATGTTTTCCAAAGAAATATCTGAGAATTTAAAAAATTGAAGTAGATAAAAGTAGACAGAGGAGAAGACCTGAATACCTATGGAGAAATTTCTTTTCTGCCCTCGTTGTGTCTACTGAGTGGATAGTATTTACTAAACCTTGAAAACAAAGCTCAACAGCATTCTTGAAACAGGATGTACAACCATCATCATTGTCATCATCATCACCCTCTGTATTGGGAAACAACAAGAAATATTAAATAATTTATTCCTTTTTTTAACATTAAAAAAAATGTAGATGAGGGAAGTTGGAGGGAGGTTATTGAAGTTGGTTTTCATCTGGCAATGATAGTTTTGACAACTAGCAATTAAATCTCACTTTCAGGAAAAGGAAATGCTTTCTGCAAACACTTGCCTGGCACAGGAGTGACCTGGTCTACTTTTGAAAAATATGTGTAGACTGACCACCTGTACCCTATATTTGGCAAAATATTCAGACTATAATAGGGCTCAATTTTGCAGGGACTTACTTTTTCTGAAGCAGCACAAATTGATTAGGACATCATTTATATTTCAGAAAATAACCCCCCTAATAATGTTAAAGCAGATAAAAACAAACAATAGCTAATAATAAAAAACTCTACACATCGACAATTTAGTAATAAGAAAGTTGTTTTTCTTTCAAAATTCTCATTCAGATAACATGTGCTCTGACATACAGCCCAAAAACATTTACTCAAACTCACATGCTAACTCTGAAGAAGGGAAAAAACAACTCAAACCAAAAAAGTTTAATAGACTTAATATGAAGAAAATTTATGCAAAAAAAAAGGTATTTGCTTTTAGTTTTCACTTATTTCTTTACATCCAGTATGTTTTCCTGTTGACTGTATGTTTTTTTTCTATCCTCAAATGAAACAATATTTACTTAGTGTAAAATATTTGCATTATGCCATTTTGAAAGGCATTATCTACACACAAATAAATATGTCAATCATAGTAACTTGGTGCTAAAATCTGTACAGAAAGGTGTCTTCTATTTCAAAATTTATTTATTTCAGTTTCATATGACCCTTCTTTACAGGAGCTCAAATAAAATTCCCTTTCAACAAATCACTCTTACATTGAAATAAACATGCATTGGCAAGTAACTGTAGGATTTTTAAAATATCAGTTGAAATCTTCAGGTAAAAAGGTGTTAGCTAGTGCACAGACCAAGCTTGATTTTAACTAATATGAAACTAAAAACTCAGTTAAACAAGACAAGCAATTACAGTTCTTGGATAAAACAAATTAATTTTTGTTATTCTTCCATATTTTAGAACAATTTTTTTTTTAAGAGGAAGCTAAATATGTTAGAATGGGGAATATTAAACTGTCCACTTAGCAATAGACTCCTTGATAAATAATTTTAAAAATTTTTGGTTTTGTTTTCTTTTGTTTTGCCTTTTTTTTTCCCAACAGTATACTATATTGACTGCAAAAAAAAAAAAAAGGATTTCAAAAACTATTTTAATTGGAAAAAAAGTTTAAAAAATCAAAACCACTACCACCACCACAACACATCTTAGGTGTTATGTGCTACTGATAACTATTTTTGTCTTGTGTTTTGAGCTTTAAGTATATTTAGAGCTAGTCAAGTCTGAGTCCCAGATAAAGGAATTAAAGCTACCACTTTTCATAAAAGGTTCTTTTACATCCAATTATCCAATATCTCCATGCATATTCCACAGAGAGTTCATGTCCCTATGTTTGTGGAGACATTCTTTCTGTTTTTTAAAGATATTTCAATTACATACTTCAAGTTGGACCTATCTGTGCACTAACTAACAACTTAAAAGTCATTAATTTACTGTTGTCTTGGTTCAGTGAGGAAGGTTTTTCTTCAGACTCCAGCATTAATAGTAAAATCCAAAGAAACAGAGCCTTTAATACTTGATGACCTCATGAGTGAGGGAAAGAATTACCCTTAAGTTGATTTGAAATGGCTTAATATGTGGCAAAGCAATCATAAATATTTAAGGAAGTGATTTTTTGTTGATTCCTTTTATTTTTTACAAAGCAAATATTGAGAGGCAAGAAAGAACTTCTGAAGGAATAAAAAAAATGCAGCAACAAGATGACTTTACTCTCTATTGCAAGTATCTGTTTCATAGGGAATAAAAAATTATAATCTTCCACAGTCTGCTTCAATTAATCAGCCAGTATCAGCATCCAGGATGGACACTGGTTTTTACGTGTTTTCCACATAACATGATAGTTAGGACAGACATTTAGAATGCAGTTAGGAGCTGGTGTAAAATCTCCTACAACTGAGACTAATTGGAATTGATTCTGTGCTTCATTTGCTTTTAATTGTATCAAAATAATATTTTTATTTGATTAAAAGTGTTTGCTGATATTTTGTTCAGCAGATATATGTGCAGCAGTACACACGGTTGAAATCTGAGGAGCCTGAAGTAGCTAAACCAGATGAAATGAACTTTTGTGATTCTAGTTTTAAAGACACACATTGAGTCTGCCCCTGGGACAAACTTCTTATTTGATTTCTCATAAATTCCTTAATTAGCTTTTAAACAGAAAGACTTCGCTACAAAGTTTACATCATTTAGTAGCAAATGTCTTGGAAACATAAGTAAAAATAAAAGCCTCTAGGATTTTTCTTTTCTTTTTTTTTTTTTTTAGTATAGGGATCAGTCTGAGCGCCTTAAAATGAGTATTGCATGTTCTCTATTTCTAGTCAGCTGGATAACTTGGTTAGAACCAAGTATGGATTTTTCTAGAATAGAAGAATGCATCCATCCATGGTTTATATGGCAAATGGTTAGGTCTATAGCATTACTTCTATTTGGTTTGGATTCTTTTGGAGAAAGATTGGGGTGTTCTTGATTGTTTAAATCAGAACTCTCATAGCTTTGAAAAAGAATCACGATTGGGATGGACTGAGAGAAGAGACCTGGGGAATGGGCATCAAGTACAGTGAGCCATGCAGGAACCTTCAGCAAGCCCTGGCAGGAAAAACATCCGGGTCTGCATCAGCAGGAGCATTGCCAAGAAAGCAAAGAAAATGTTTAACTGCCTCATCTAGCACTCACACATGCTATGTCCAGTTTGGAACTGCCAGTACAGAAAGACATCAACATCCCATAGTAAGTTTAGGGGTAAACAACAAGATGATAAGACTGGAGTAAGCTGCCCCACAAGGAGAGGCTGGGAGAGTGAGGTTTGTACAGCCTGGTGTAGCAATGGCTTTGGGACACCCTCTGAAGCAAGAAGGTCATTGTGAGGACAATTTCACTCCTCATAGTGGTTTGTTGTGATGGAATGAGGGACAACAGGCATGCGTTGAAACCATAGAGGTTCAGGCTGGATAGGATAAGCTTTTTTCACAAGAACAGTTAAGAAAAAGATACATTGCCTGGAGAGGTCATATTGGTTCTCTCCTTAGATATTTTCAAAACTGGCTGAAGTCCTCAAGAACTGGCCTAACCATGCTGTTAGCAGGAGGCTGGTTCCAAACTAAATTGTGCTAGGTTTCTAATGAAGAGAATACAAATGTAGGCATTGACTATCCTAAAATATGGAGACAGAAATTAGAGTGAACTGACTTGTCTTCATCATTTCCACAGACTTAATTTTTCTTTGCATTCACTAGTTAACTATAGTTTAACTTAATGATTAAATCTCTTGAATATTTAGTTGTAAGACTTCTTGCTTATCTTAAACAGTGATACTTTAATGAAGATTGTAGGAGCTATTCTTGCAGGACCCAACACTTGCAGCTGACTTAGGGACCAGGGTTAATGGTCTATGGTATTGTCTCTCTTCCTTATTTTCTTTTTGCCATGAATTCTTCATCTTGTGTTGGAGCTAAACTATTAAAAACTGCTTTTATTATAAAAAGCTCTAATATTTTATTAGAAGCTTTTATTCAAAATATTATTGGTGTTCATTATTGGTATTCATTATCATTGGAGCTTGGGTATTCAAGGATAATTTTGATGAGGCCATTTTATCTTATCATTGCAAAACCTCGGAATTGTTTTTTTTCCAGTGAAAGTTTGTCTAGACAAGTGTCTTGCTTAAAGGCTGTCTTTAAGCAAGTTTTATTACACTTTCTAAGTTAGGTCTTGATTCATGTTTATTGCTTTCTTACTAACAGATTTTGCCATCTTCAAAGGTTGAAATTAGGATAAGTATCTGCAATGTTAAAAATCTCCAACAACTAACAAGTAGATGCACCTTTTACTGAAAAAGAAATCATTGTATCATAAATTTTATATAAGAATGTAGAAGTCTTTATTATGATATTGAAAATTCTTATGCCTGTACAGCTAACTTAGAAACTTCTATTTACCTTAAGAACATGCTTTCAGAAGTTACCTAGTTTTTAAATAAAGTTCAGTTAAGACTAGTCAAGACATCTGAAATATGGACAGACAACTCGATTTTGTTAGGAACATTTGTGAAGATTTTGCAAGAAACTTTGAGAAGAGCTTTTGTCCCACCAAAAGCCTTTTCTTTATAGAGTGAGCTGAACGATCTATTAATACTTGTTTTAAAGAGAGAAACTCCCAATATAATAGCATTCATCTTTTTCATTTGTAATGGTTAAGGCACAAACGAGCAGAATGTAACAAGAGAGTTGTTAAGTGTTTGAAGCAAAAATCTGCACTGTAATATTGCTGCAAAACTTAAATTGGCTGTAAGTTTTGCTTAGGGGCAGAGAGTTTAAGGAACATCTGGAGATTCTGAAATAACCTGCATTCATTTATGTTATTTAAGTTGTAAAATCATATTCAATCTTGACCCACTCAGGAAATCTAACATAAACGTCCTGCTGATTTTGACAGTCATACAGCAAAAACACCCTCTAATGAGTATTTAATAGTCACCAAAAGTTCTGCATTAAGTACAAAGCCCTTTTGATTACTTATTCCACTAATTTAAAGTAAATGCTTTTACAGATGGCATCTGTTAGGACACAGAGCGTGTGCTGCATTTATATGTAGTCATTGCAAATAAATTCCAGCTTTGGTATAAGGATTGTACAAAAAAGATCAAACACAAAACACTGAGTAAACATTTACTAGTGATATATTTAAAGCTCTTCATAAAAGCTTATCCAATACCAGAATACAATACTCAAAGTATATGAAATAATTCAGAAATGCTTTGGCAAATTAGCACCTTTAGAAAAATGGCTGAGACAAAGTAATTGAGCTCTTCCATTTTGTTAATAATCTTCTCTGGGGGGCAAGAGTATTATATTTCACTATCCTTTCAAACTGTATTACCTTATGAATAAAGGAAAAAAAATACAAATATTTAGCTACTGAGGATTAATGAGAAAACAATAATGACTTAGATTTAAATGGGGGAAAAAAGAAACAAAAAATAAAGTGATTATCTACTTTTTTGAAGAGGGATGTGGGAAATATTCATTTATTTTTTTGTCACCACCAAGAATTTAATCAAAAAATGTCATGCTAAATTATGCATTCAAATTTGTGAAAATTAAGAATTATTTTTGTCAATCTACAAACATGTCCCCAAAGACCAAATATTTAATGGTTTGATGTTTGCAAAGAGACATTTTCTGCATATTTTAGAACAAAGAGATATTGAGGGCGTATTTATAAAAAAAAAAGCCAGTGTTTTTAAAGAAAATGTCAGTTAATTTAAATGCAAAAAATGCAGTTCTATTTTATGGCTATTTTCAGTACTCACTATTAAAACATTTATGATTAATTTTAAGAGCTATTAGCATTACCAGAGTGTGTGTGCTGTCACAAAGAAAATAACCAAGTGAATACTAATTTCAGAGTTTCAAAATTGCAATAATTTAGGGAAAAAACCCCAAAGTTTATCATCGAATATCTAGTCCTCCAGGCACTGAAAACAGGTTAAATCTGGCTCAAGGATTATCTTGAATCAAGAGCCTTAAATTTAATAATTTTTATCACAATTGTGAAATTTCTTCTCCCTGTGTCCCAACATGCAGATCTATGGGTTTTGGCTTTATTTCAATTCTGAGGAAAGTGTACTAAGTGTTTCACTCTACGTTGCTTCACCTGTGTTCAAGATGGAACATGACCTGAGCTTTGTCACTTACTGTGAACCTAAAGTTGCTTTAGTGAAACTATGAGCATTGAGAAACAATAATGTGTTTGTTTGTGTGTGGTGTGGTGTGTGTAGCACATTAATGAAGTTGTCAAGTTTCCTACCAACAGACAGTCAGGATGGAAATAAGATGCCCAACTGAACCCAAAAAACAATACTCAGTTTCAATAATTTGAATGAGAGCTGTGTTTCTCTTCCCCTCTTTCAATAAAACTCTCCTAGAATGTAAAAAAAATAAGAGATTATATTGTTATGTTCAGATAGCAATTATTGCTCCAGACTTCACCTGCAATTTTTATCTTGTTGTTACTAAAATTAATTATTTGTAAAATTACCCACATTATCTGCTACAGTTAGAAGTGCAGTTACAGGCAACTCCAGAAATAATTATTGTAGGTTATTGCTATATGTTCATTGTGATAACTGAGCCAGGTAATCAACCAGATCAAGGTTAATGCAAGAAAAGCATTTCTTGCATTTTAAAGAAGGTTGCTCTTTCCCATGAAATTTATTTATTGTGGGTTGTGGGAGGCAATATTACTAACAGAGGGAGACACAAGAGAGGAAGAAGACATCCTCTTTTCTTCTTCATAAAAGTATATAGCAGCAATGAAGGAGTTGATGAACACACAAAAGATCACTCATATAAAGAAAATTTAATGAATAACAACAGACTATATTTCATTCCATTTCTAACCAGTATGCTCATAATACGATTCTGAAAAAACTACATCTTTTGGGAGAAAAAATGTAACTCACTGACTTTCTGAAATCAGTGTTTAGTCTTTGTCAGTTTGATTTTGCTAGAAGCATTTTAGTGGTAAGAGAATAATGAACTTTTCATCCCTCTGGGCTATAGCCTGTATCTATTTTTCATCTCTATGAACCAATAAGTTTCATGGAACAAGTAAATACCACAGGAACACCTTATTCCTGAGCTAGTTTTATTCCAGATACCTTTTCTAAGGTGACTGGTTCAATGCAAACTATTGGCAATAGAAGGCTAAGATACACAGCTGTGTAAACTAAGATTGTACAGACAGAAGTTTCAGTGCTTTTTTCTTTTAATTGATGATTGCAAAAAACAGACACAGGAAACTATCAAATTTCCACCACATTTGCATTACCTCCGTTTTAGGCGTCTGCTTCCTGAGCCTTTGTGTTTAAACATAATTGAACTTAATTTTGCTCTTGATATTTTAATTTAATTAAAAATGAGATAAAGTATATGGAATTAAAATAGTTTTAACCCAGTGTTGCAGGAGAAGCTAGAAAATTATAATAATCAGTCTGTATTGGGATTGTGTGGCAGAGTTCTGGTGGAGGAGAGTGACAGGATGACAAAAGGAAATTGGGGAGATATTAAAAACATTTCTTTGTTGACTGCTAGTGAAAGTTTGCTCCAGTCCTGTGCTGCCTTTGCTTAGGTCCTCTGACTGCTGATAAACAGGGGTATAAAAATGCAACTTTCCTCACATGAAGTAGAATGCACATAGTCAAATTTACGTGTCTTAAACATAAACATTCAAATTTAAGGCAATCTCTTCCATGACAATCAAAGAATACATAAAGAATCTTTGGATGACTATTCTTCTTATCCCAAGACAAGTGTATACAGCAGGTCTGTTGAAAAAATGAGATTGAGAAGAAGTAAAAAAACCCAGGAACCTGCATATTGTTGTACAAAGCAAGTCATATCTTAGCATATGGAGCTAAGCCTGGAGCTGGATATTTGTGTGCATTATTACACCGAGGGTTGAGGTGTAGTATTAAAACTTTCAGTCTAGAAATGGTCTAGAGAAATGCAAAACAAATAATGGGGAAAGCAAACTGAAATTCACTAACCTAAAAGAGGAAGACTAAGACAAGATCACACAGACTTCAAACAAAGTATTTCTGAAAGACAAAAGGAAATAGTTCTTCCTCTGAATCCCCAAAAGATAATACTTGGTGTTGAATCTACATTAAAAGTCAGAAACTTCAGGCTTGAACTGTGAAACACTTTCTAGTGGTTTAAGTAATGATGTGATAGAACAGATTGTTTGAAGAAGACATGGTTTTGAAATTTTAGAGAGGAGAATGTGAAAATACCTAACAACAATAGCTGCTCTCTGTCAGAGGGAGCACATGGATAAGATGCCTTCTTGAAATCATTTACAGACAATGTGACTCGAAGACAAAATATGTTGGTGAGATGACTGAGCCCCACAGTATGATGAAATTGTATGAGACAGATTTTGTAGTATATTTCCACAGACAAATAGGTAAAAAAATTCTTACTCTGTGCCATTGTTTGAATTCTACCTGGAACTCTATTGGACAGGTCAGTTGCTTGTGTTCTAGAATGGTTATGAGAAATAGGAACAAGATAAAGGAGCCCTGCTGGGATCCTGGCATAAGGGAGAGTAAAGGTGTATCTACTTGGAAGGACAGAGATAATAGGCTTACATCTACTCCAAACTGACAACAAATTATACCAAATGCGTGAAGTACTGGACAAGTAAGGGAAATAGTTTGCATGTGATTTACAAAAAAGAAAAAAATTATTAAAAACTAAACTTCAACATTTTACAAATGCAGCAATGACAATGTTCTATATATTTTGTCATCTGGAAAAACCTCTGTACAAGTTGCAGAGGTCTTTCTTTCCTTTTCAAGAGTGTAGGTGGGCCACCACTGACTTTGGTGTTTGCTTTGGATCATCTCATTTAACACTTACTATTCAGTATTCACATACAGTCAATATGCATGTACAGTCTAGTAAGTTAAAAATTAATTTACAGTTTTTACACTGAAAATTATACTTTTTGCTATCATAGAAACTGTCTTTCTAATTGGCAAAGCCTCCTTTGAGAATGAGACTTAAACTTCTTACAGGTAATGCTTATCATTAGTGTGCATTTACTGTATATAATTAAATGTTTCCATAAAATATTCTGTCATAGGTACATGAGCTAGCTGCTACTGTAGATTTTAGAATATGCTATGATGCAGAAAATACTATAAAGTGTTAAGATGATTTAAAATAGCAAATTAAAATGTGCAAATACACAACTTAGTCAAAGATGTCATGTTCATGAAACTCAGGTTTCCCAAAACAGTCATCTCCACATTTCATTTAATAAAATAAACACTACATCTTGAATGTATTCATAGAATGATAGAAACGTTTAGGTTGCAAAAGACCTTCAAGATCATTGAGTCCAATTTTTAACCTCACATTACCAAGTCCAACACTAAACTATGTCACTAAATGCCATGTCTACACATTTTTTAAATGTCTCCAGGTACAGCGACTCAATCTTTTCCCTGGGTAGCCTGTTGGTTCCCTGAAAACCCTTTCAGCAAAAATAGTGTCTAAAAAATCAGTAAAAACTAGTAAAAATAATACCAAGTCATAAAAATAACTTTTCCATTCATTTGGAGGTTTATCATTCAGGTATATCANCCCGTGAAGAAAGACTTCTTCAAATAAATTTGAAACAAATTTGGCTGTGTAGGACTACATAAGGAAAAGGAACCGCAGGAGGGCATTTGAAATTAGGAAGTCATTTCAGATTTAATGAGGGAAAGCAGTAGACAAGACAGGTCTTTAAGCCACCATCCAGAGGACTCTAAGGAAGAAAACTCAGAAAAGACATACCAGATTAATTTTTATAATGGATTTTTTTTTTTTTTTTAAGAAAACAGTGGGGCTTGATAANAGTTTTTACACTGAAAATTATACTTTTTGCTATCATAGAAACTGTCTTTCTAATTGGCAAAGCCTCCTTTGAGAATGAGACTTAAACTTCTTACAGGTAATGCTTATCATTAGTGTGCATTTACTGTATATAATTAAATGTTTCCATAAAATATTCTGTCATAGGTACATGAGCTAGCTGCTACTGTAGATTTTAGAATATGCTATGATGCAGAAAATACTATAAAGTGTTAAGATGATTTAAAATAGCAAATTAAAATGTGCAAATACACAACTTAGTCAAAGATGTCATGTTCATGAAACTCAGGTTTCCCAAAACAGTCATCTCCACATTTCATTTAATAAAATAAACACTACATCTTGAATGTATTCATAGAATGATAGAAACGTTTAGGTTGCAAAAGACCTTCAAGATCATTGAGTCCAATTTTTAACCTCACATTACCAAGTCCAACACTAAACTATGTCACTAAATGCCATGTCTACACATTTTTTAAATGTCTCCAGGTACAGCGACTCAATCTTTTCCCTGGGTAGCCTGTTGGTTCCCTGAAAACCCTTTCAGCAAAAATAGTGTCTAAAAAATCAGTAAAAACTAGTAAAAATAATACCAAGTCATAAAAATAACTTTTCCATTCATTTGGAGGTTTATCATTCAGGTATATCACATACATAGACTGAAAATTTACTTCTGGATTTCTTGTATTGCCACAGGCATGAAACATTTCCTAAAACAATTCAAATGAGAATAAAGCACTATATGTCCATAAAGATTGATATGATCTCTAAGAAGAAAAAGGTCCTGCTGTATTACAGCATGCATACATGTGCAACTCTTGAATGGAAATGAATGTAGAAATGGAACAGTAAATAATATGCTTAAGCAAGACATTTTCACTGGAAGGTATTTAAGTGCACCTATTTCTTAGTGGTAGAGCAGTTTAATGTATGTGTTGCAAATAGCTGTCACTCTCATACTTCATTCAATATATTAAAATTTCTTTCTGACTCATTTGAGAAATCACATGTCTTCGTAATTCAGAAAGACCCAGAGACATTCAACGGTTTGTGGAAAATGTGACGCAAAATTTTACCTTGAATGCAAAATTTAGTGGTGATTCTTCACAAGTTTAGAAAGAAAGAAAAGGTCAATGAAAGCAATGAAAGCNTTTTTTTTTTTTTAAGAAAACAGTGTGGCTGCATAATAGTCTGAAGGGCAATAAAACATTAGGCACATACTGTGAAATCCAGGAAATTACCTATATGGGAGATGGAATGATTGGAGACAGACTGATCAGAAAAGCCTGCCGAAGACTATAAAGGGGTAGACGACCAATGATCATGATATGCATCACTAATCTAATTAACTTTTGTATATTAAATAATTCTTATTAGAAGTGGCAAATTTAAGTAAATTCTTATTTCATGAAGAGACATTCACCATGGGAGAAAGGTTACTATGTCATAAAAGATTCTTTTATGAATGTCCTCAAAGAGTTGAAATAGTGAAACTGTGGCAGCAACAATGACTGCAGACAAAATAATCTTAAAATTTTCAGAAAAATAAATAACAGAATTAGAAGACAAAATAAAAGGTTATAGGCAGTTTAAAACCATGGAGGTTTTATGAGTGGCATTTAATTTACATTTACTTTTCATCTTTCAGCTGTATTTCCCAAGAATCTTAGCATGAAGCTTCTAATTCTTGTGTACAAAACTTTGGTACATATTGAGAACATTCCTTGCTCGACCAAGGTCCTAACCCTTTCTTCTGGAATGAATTTCATTCTGTAACACTAACTGGTCTTTGAAAGAATTCTTTGTTTTCTACTACACTGTGCATAATTTCTTGAGTTTTTCTCTGACATGAATTTTTAAATTAAAATGACATCACAAATTATGCCCTGAAGGGTATCTTATTTGACTCATTTGTGAATAAATTATGATTTTGATGTACACAATTTTGTTGTTTTAAAAATTTATTTCAAACATTTTGCATTTCTAAAGGATTTTTTCTTTTTTACATCCATGACTTTAAGGCACCCTGTGTGCTTTTCCAACCAATAATTTCATTGAAATTAATAGACATATAAAGGGTGAAAAAGCCTTTAGCAGTGTTGCCACTTGAATAAGTTCTTGAATCCAGAAATAAAAATAGGCATGTGCACACTCTGTTATTTTTAAATGCCCTGATTTCTGTTTGTGACAATCTGTTTATAAATTTAAATCCTAACCTCACAGAACTCTACAATAAGTTGTTCAATAGATGTATTCTGTTCAATATTTTGTAAAGATGTTTACTAGAGAGAAAAATATTTTGGAAACTGATTTTATGTGGTGTTAATATTAATAAATTCTTGGGTACTCATTATTCTGTATTTCAGAAGTATTTTCAGTTTTCCTGAAGAAACTCAGTAGTAAGGCTTATTTATTTGTAGATATATTTAAAAATTATTTTCTGAATTGTCCCATAGAAAACAATAATCCTTTTTAAAAATTCTCATTGCATCTGGAACAGTTGTGATATATATTTCTGGATGTGTCATCCTTCCCTTATCACCAGGAATAATAAATGAGAAGGTCAAATAAAGGTATACTTTTGGCAGAGAACAAATAAAAAGCAAACAATCAATATTGTTTCTAAATACAAAACCTAATGAAAAAAGAATTTAATTGAAAAAGTGTCTCACAATTATAAATACAGAAACCACTATCTAGAACTAGTTTTTGGCTGTCCTTTCTATTCTTTTCTTCCTGAGCTGAGTTGCAAACTTCTATTACTGTTATCCAAATGCCATTAAGTAACTCTGAGATTATATTATTTGTGAAAGAAAGTTACTGATTTAACCACTTTATTAAAGGATTAAGATAAATTGATGTCACATATATACTTCGAGAGTAGGGCTTTAAAAAATGTCAACTTACTTTAGAAAACCTGACCTGATCAATAAGGTTCACATTGGAAACTTATGGCCAGTTATCTTTTTTAAGATATTAGTGGATGATCAAAAAGTAGTTCTTAGTATCTAAGGGAAATACAATGACAAAACAACTTAAATGTTCATTCAAGTGTTTGCAGCATCGTAGAATTACAAGCCATAAAATTTTTGACAAATACCTTTGTTTAGAAAAGTCTGTCTGGCAATTTAAAAAAATCTAAGATATAAATAAAATTTTTAAAAATCTAAGAAAAAATAATCATCCCATAAGATGATGTCCTGAAAACAAGAAAGAATACTGAAACATGGCTGTATGACTTATTACCTGGGAATCTGATGGCATTCTGATCTTACAATGTACAGCAGTTCAGAAGTGAGATGATATTCTCTCAGATGCAATATGATTTCCAGTGATAATTGGTGCATAAATATAATGCATAAATATAATAATTTTACTGATAATTTATGCAAGTAACCAATAATCTGGCCTAAATACATAATTTATTTTTTTCAGTAATTTCTTCTTCAAAACAATTCTAAATGAAAATCTAATGCACTATATATAGGTCAAACCTACCAAACTTTTGGAAAGTGTTTTCTGCCACTCCATTCATCTTCTAAGGTAAATTAAATAGCAGAATAGATACCTATGGAATTCATCCAAATGAAAAAAAAATCTTTAAAAGAAAACTGAGTGTCAATCAACATTGCTGGAGAAATTCTGAAAAAAATTACTGTTTTCTCTGAGTCATCAATGTCAGTATCTGTCTCACTCAACCCATTTTAACACAGTATCTGCATCAAGGACTCTTATCAAGGGTTACTCATGGAGGCTTCTGTGGGTTTGTTTCTCTGTAGAGAGTCCTTTTGATATTCCTTACAGAACATGTTCATTTACATTTTCTATTACAGTGAATTCTCAGAGATATAATAATCTGTTTTTTGTGGAATGCTTTATACACTTGTTTTTTCAACTAGTTTTCCACTTTAACTACCAAAACTATTAACCTGCTCTGAAAATAGAACTGCTTTCATTTTAAAGTTACTTCTTTTGTAGGTATACAGATAATGAAGGAAATATGGGACATGAACTTGGGCTTATTCAGTTGTAATACATCCAAAGACGTCAGAGAGAAGCCAGCCAAATATAGATCATGTCTAACCTGCAAAAAGGATGAACCTAAACCATAGTTTATAGCCTGCCATCTATTCAGTACAGATTAAATGCTATGTATTATTTAGTGTAGTTGTAAAGAATGGTGTACAAGCAACTTCACTTGGATTTATAGAGTAGTAACCTATTTAAAAACAAATAGCTCTAATTTTAATTATATTTTAGGAATTAAGGCATGAAAGTATGAATATTTTGATTAAATGTACTTTTTTCTTTGAGAATCTGCCACTTACAAGGTGGGCATATTGTTTCTTGTAGGATTCAATCTCCTGACAGAATGACAGTTTTCTAAAGCTTTCTTAACATCTTCTCCCCAGGTATTTATGCTTCTGGATATAAGATACAGTTTTTCCTATCTGACAAGTGCAACCTAGTGCTTCCACAAAATAGTAACCTTTCTTGGGAAAGGGAGATGACAAATGTGAGAAAATGTTATGGTTTTCTTACCTCAATATCAGATTCTTTGTAGAAAGCGAAGCGCTTAGCAGACTTGATTTCCTCCTTTTTTTGGGCTCCAAGAGCCACAAGAAGTAAGTGTTTCTTCAAAAAGACATGTTAAAAGAATATATAATTTTCACTGAAATTCTTTTAAGTAGCGAGTGCTCTGTGAACCTTGATCTGCAACTGTCTGAAACCAGCATCTTCAATAAGTAAAAAAGGAACTTTCGTTGTTTTTTTGGTTGGTTGTTTGTTTTTCTCATTTGAAACTAGGTTTCTCAACTATTCTCATTCACTGATGCTGTATTATCTTCAAACACCTTGAGAGATGCTACGACACACAAAAAGCCTTCAGGCCACTCCGTCATCCTCATCTTTGTCCTGTGTTTCTAACAACGAAAGCAATAGTGTACATCAAGAACATAAGTTGCTAATGTTTACTAAGCTATGAAATATGGGAGACATTAGAGATATAGTAAAAATTTGGGTAGCACCAGATGTAATAGTTAATTGGGTAAAAAAAGCTTCAGCATACTTTTATTGCATTCATCTTTATCGAAATTCTTCTGTTTAAATGAGACTTACATGAAAGTCCTCTTTTCTACTGCAACAAAAACTAACATTGAAGAAAATTCAGTGAAGTACTATTTCTGGGGTGAAGTAGATATTGGAGGTTTGAGTAGCTCCAAAATATATTCCCCCAGCAAATAAAAAGTCAGGTATAATGATGTAGCAAATCATAAATATGGCCTAGTTAGAAGGGGAAAATTGTCTGCTGAAAAATAGTAACAGAGAAAGATTGGAACTGCAAGCCTGAGAGCCAGACATGTCAACCTGAAAGACCCTTGAAAAGTGCAGCTGGCCTCTGAAGGGCAGTCAGGATGCCTAGAGAACAGAGACATCCTGAGATACCAACATTTAGCACAAAAATATGGGCCTCTAGTAACAACTTATCATCTGAGGAGCTGGTAACTAGTTCATAAAAAATAAAATTTTTCAGGAACAACAGCAAACATCATCTTTTATTCTCTGTTACAGGTGAGAAATAGAAATTAACAACTTTTATTAGCTTCTCAAAGAGGTGTATCCTACAATCTCTTATGTTGCTGTTTTAAAAAAGACAACTTTTTTTCCAAAAATTAGTCTCTTTCTCTCTCTGAGACCTCACCAGGTGGGGTGCCTGACTAATTCCAGACTCTATGATATAGATCATTTTTAAAGGGAGACTCTGTCTGTTATCTTATTGTTTTGGTCTATCCTTATCTTTTTACCTCAAGGTTCCTCTTGATCTAGGATCAGTTTGCATCTCTCTTTTGGGGTTGTTTATTTCCTTTTAAAATAAATTTAAATTAATTTTTATGTTTTTTATATAGTCATACAAGTAATTATGATAGGTATATCTGTTGTTATGTTGTTGATAAGTTGTTGTGATGATAAATTGCAGTAGTTTTTAATAGCCTATTAAAACTGTTGCTGTTGGTTGTATGACAATACCAATTGATATTATTGATTGATACCATACTATTGACTGATTATACACTACTGTTTGTTGATAGCAATTGGCAAAAGCTTGATATATAGTAATTCATATTCATTTTATTAATTGTAGTACCTGGTACTAGAAATTTTTGTGATATCGGTGGCAATCTGAAATAAAGTAGTGAAATTTGGAGGATAAAGCTGTGTTTTTTCGTGTATTGCATTATCCTATGAACTCACGGTCACAACTTTTATATGTCTGAAGGTTGGCTAGCCCTTTAAGTTATGACAATTAGTCAGATCTCTTATGATTTTTTTAAAAGAGCTATGAAATGTTGCATAAATACATAGCAAATATCCAGACTCTTTCTATCATTGGTTTAATTTAATTTCTCTTCAGTTTTCATTGCAGTTCAAAACATGGCAAACTTTGCTGAAGGATGTCTTGCTTTGTAGTGATGTAAGAGCACAAAACCATTTAAGCATACTAGTGAAAAAATTTCTATATAATTTACTGATCATAAATTGACATTTTTTAGGAGATAAAACTATGAGGGACAGAAATTTATCTTCTAGATGGGGACATCTAAGTCTACCTCACTTTCCTGGTGAATCTTTCAGTCTAATGTTTTTTGAATGGCCTTGTATGGTCTAGGAATACAAATTTTCTATTCTTCCCTGTAGTAGCATATACTCGTGCAACTTTTCTCTAGTGCTATATGCTGTGCAGATATAAAAGTAGTACATAATTCTTTTTATAGGAAAAACAATACTGAAATGCAAAGAGCATACCTGTTATTTGTAAATAAAAGATTTACTTCTTCAAACAAAAAAATCTCACTTGAAACAATGTACTTCAGTTGTACAGTTATGTATCAGTTATATTCTGATTTCTTGAGCAATGCTCCAACCAGCACTAGATGGTGTACAGTTGACTTGTTTGCTGAAGTAATTTTGCATTGAATGTCAGAAAAAAAGCAAAATGTTTCTTCTGCTGTTTTTACTCTGATTATACAAATGTCATCATGGCTGTAGTTGGAAGAAAAGCCAGCAGGATATTGAGATGTTAATTAGGAGGAATAAGAGGAAAATAATCCCTCAAGGCTCAAAGTATTTCAGAGGGACATGTGAATACTAAAATTTCAGCAAGCGAACCACAAGCTCCTGTGAAGCTGAATGGGAAATAGGAAGGGAATACCAAGAAATAGTTGTGAAAGAAAGTATATTAGAGGAAAAGCATTAAGAAAGAATGGCAAAATGAAAATGAAAGAATTTAAATGGAGACAAGAAAATAGTCTAATCTAGAAAAAGATGTATTTGGAATTAAAAGCTACACTTTCTCTTGGATGTAACAAGCTCAGAAGGGCTATTCAAAATTATATTTCAATTTTGTGTTCAAGATTAATAATAAAGAATGGTCTTTAAAGGCCTTTAAATATATCTTTAAATACTCTAATATTTAGACTGTGACATTTCTTATTTAGTAGTGTTTCTTCTACCTGCTCTCTTCTGAAAGGAAAATTAGGTGGTAGCTATTTTGTGGTTATTTTTTTCATTAACGAAATGTGAACTATATTTTCACAAAATGGAAAGTGTTTTCCATTCTGTAAAAAAAGATACAGGGTAGTTGAAAGGTAATTAAAGTTCCACTGACATCAGTTCTTTGGTGCAACAGCTGCAAGTGTAGGAGGCCTGAAAAAGATAATAGTCCTACGCTGTATATTTTTTGCCCAAGTTCTCTTGATATCGCCCACCTTGTCTACATTTCTGTTGGATTGCTCAAATTCCATTAGCTTTCATTCCATGCATTTTACAGCCTATGTTTTTGTTATTAATAAGGCTGATCTTGCATGTATTTGGTGAAAATCTGAGAGTGTAATTTTTGACATACATGTAGATATATCTAACCATAGCAAGTTTATTTCGTTTTGAGGTCCTTCAATGACAAAATAAAATGCCCTAGTGAGACAATGGTGCTTTTACATGCTGCCTTAATAAAGTAGTCACACCAATAAAGATGATTTCATGCACATCACAATTAACAGTGTCAGTGCCTCTGTGAGAATGATCATTTCTCAGCTTCTAAAACCACTGCAATTAAATAGAAATTCATAAGCCATGACTTGCAATTAAGCAATAAGTGGAAAAATGTCTGATTTTTACTGCAACAGCTGATAATGTACAGTACAGGCTGCTGAAAACTAAGTGGACACCTCCATTTTATATATATGGAGATTTTTGTATCATAAAAAGACAAAACTTGGCTTTCCTTAACTATGTTTTACATGGAAATAAGTCATTAAAGCATGACCATGGAGCACATACACTTGGACTAATTATTTGGGATATAAACAGACTTTGGAATGTGAGGATTTAGAAAGAAAATTAACTATTTCTCTCTGTTTTTTTATTCTTGAAGATCACTATTTTTAGTGGACTGCTCTTCATGCAAGTGAAAGAAATTGACAGCCTCTGAATCATTCATTTTTATCCTTAATTTTTATTCAGTACTAACATCAAAAAATGCATTTATATTTTTACTTTCTAGAAAGTCTGATAATAAATTTAATAAAACATATTCTACATATTAATTTATGTTCCACATAGAATAGTTTTTAATGTTAATGTTAGTCCTACCAGTAATAAATTGCTTTTCATTACTGTTCCCTTCATGTTTCCTAAAACTATTTTCTATACAATACAGCCATTTCAGGACAAAACTTTATTTCTATCTATCAGAAAAACAAAGAATATACGACAAAATAATATCTTTATTTCAAAAACAACGTGATTTTGTTATTTTTATTGAAGTTTTATTTAGCCAGTTATTTTATTGGTCTTCATGTCCTTTCAATGGATCACGGGGAAAACTACATACTCCCATTTTTGAGGCATCAAGATTTAGTGGTTGGGATGACATTCCTCTTAGGAAAGACTATTGCATTTGGCTTTGAGCAAGTAGCTTTGCAGCTCACCTATGTGAGAACAGGGAAGTAGATACTACTTTTGGGTAAATGTCCTCTCTCGGGTGTGCTCCAGTTACTTTATGGGCAGGTTGATTCACCCTAAACCTCTTGAGTAGGATGGCCTGAATGGTGTCTGCAAGACAAAGCAAGCAAATAGGGAGAACAGCTCCATTTTAACTAGAATGTGTGAAAAACAAGTAGGCTGCATTTATAGCAATATCACCCTGTATTTTTAAGAAACAAAACAGTCTAACACAGATTTAAAAAAAAAAAAAGGAAAAAGGAAAAAGGCTTAATTACTACTCCTAGTCTTTGCATTGCACCAGATGTTGGCTTAATAGGGCAAATATTGTCTGTTATGATTACACAAAACATATTGTAGCTATGGTTGTGAGACACTGACACAGACCACCAGCCAGCATAAATCAATAGAGTTCCTACATATAAATCAGTATATGAAGGTTGACCTTCACAAGCAGAGACCATATATTGGCCTATTATTTTGTAATTATAAAGAAAGGAGGAGTATATGAAAGGCGTTTTCACATTATTATCTTTCAAACTAGAAAGGTACACCTGAACATTTCAGTCATTTCCATACATGTTGTATTGAGTATCTATGATGAAAATAAGTGGATTATGACAAATTTAAAACTAAGATTTTATATTTCCCACCACAAGATAAAAAGATATCAAAAACATAGTCAGCATCAGGATTATGTGGAAAAAGTACAGAAAATTTAATCTATTAAGACCTTTTCCCATATCTGAAGTTCCAAAAATAAATCTAATCCGAAGGCTTTTTTAGAGTAAAATTTCACTGCAATATTTAATGATACAAAATCAATATATATCTTATAAATGCCATCATTATAAAACAGTGAAATAAAAATCTTAACTGCCTCACTGACAAATGCATGAAAAGAAAAAATCATTGTATGCAAACATGAGAACACTACAATATAGTGTTGACCTTCACTCTTTAATAAGGAGACTCAGCACTGAATATATGCTGTTTTGAAGGACCCCTTGAGCTTTTATTATTTTATTGTGAACTCTGTGCCTAGAACCACTTAGCCAAGTAAAAAGATTAGCCAGGGGCCTCCCATTCCTACCAAGGTCTGGTACAAACTGTAGTCAACAGATTATGTTGAAGGGCCCTTGTGTTGGGTGCTTTCATTGTTTCATTCCTTGGAGTACTCCAGCTACAAGACACCAAGCTGATTACAGACATTGTAAACAGTCTGTCTTGTTTTGAAATTTGTATGTAGGGTAATGAGCATTGTAAACATATGTAAAACTTCACACTAAGTTATTTTAGAGCTGCAGTTCAGTGCTTATTAAAATTCTGTCTTTCTGGCCTTTATCAAACAATGTCATGCAGCTATAGTGATTTCACCGGGGTGAAATATTCCTTATTCAGAAATGGAAATCCGAAATTCCAGGAACACAATGATACAAAGAGGTCAGGTTCTCCCTCTGAACTATGTGTGTCACTTTTTCTTCCCCAGAAAATGAAGTAGGCATAAAAATTCCAGTTAAACAAAGAAACTGCGGCTAAAATTTAAACTATCTCTGACTGAGATGACAAAAATGGTTAGAGGAACATGCATGCTGTTCCCTAAATGGATTATAATTATCATTCTTTATAATTAGCACCATCTTTGAATTTTTAAATATATTTATCTTTTTAAAACATTCAGTTCTCTCATTTTCCACAGACCCCCACCCTTCTTTCTCTTTCTGTACAAAGCTAAAAGAAAATTAAATGTTGGCAGTTACAGTAGCTACATAAGTGTGGCAACAATCCAGCATTCATACAGACAGATCTGGAATCATCTTTCCATGTGCAAAAGTAGTTGAAAAAGATTTTAGCACTCTAGACATTTTATCTGGGTAAGATCTTACTCAGTGGAAGGTGATTGACAGCAGCTCTTATGTTCGAAGATTTTAACAGAGAATATGCAGTGTCTAATAAATGGTTCTCCTTGCACTGTTCAGTAATTTATTTTTTAGGAAAATCACATGCAAAGCACTCTGGGTCAGATGCCAGGGAAATGTTTCTATGTCTTATGTAGATGAGGCTGTCCTCTTGTACAGACCAACTATATTTACCAAAGTAATTGGTAATTGTTACATAGAATATCACTTCTGCCACAGAAACATGACCACTGGAGATTTAATGAGCTGAACCTGTGTCAGAAAGGAGCAGTTTTATTTACTGCTATGAATCATTTTAAGTATCCATCACTGTGTAATTTTTGCTCCAAGAGGCTAGTTTACATGAATCAGTCAAATATAATACACCACAATTTCAAGTATATTTAAGCTCATTAATACTTCCCCACAATATACTGAAATCCGCATTGAGAATATAGATCTCAAGAATGGATTTTATAAGGTGATGAATCAAAATAAAGGTATTTTTGAAAGGACAATCACTGCAACATAAGTAACTTTGGAGTAATAAATTGCTGTCAAAAATTTTGAGACTAGATGCTGCCCTCACTTTCAGTAGCGTCAATCAAGAATAAGACTTCTGAAGCCAATGCAATTATTTTAGGTTTAAATCTATATATCTGCAATCACACAGTGATTCAGTTTTTTTCCCCAAATCAATCAGAGTTCTTTCATGCAATATTTTTTCAGACAAACATATTTTGAGGTAAACATATATAAGTTTTTACTTGGAGAAAAAATTATAGATTATTAAAGCACTAGATTATTATAACACAAATTACTTAATTCTAGGTGAAATTCATTGCCTCTGACACTCCCCAACTCACATACACAAACACAAGCCCACAAATGCTTGTATAAACACATGCGCTCCTGCAAACAACCTAAGGACATAGGCTTTGCTCAAGGACCCCACTGAGGCCTGAAAGCAAAACAACCATTTTCAAAGCCAGAGGCAGGCAAAGAAACAGTAGTGAGATTTGTGACAATGAGTTACAACAATGCACACATCCCCAGGTTTTGGCCAAAACCTTAGGACTCCCTGTAAGACAGATGTTTACTCTAAGTAGAATAGAAAATCTAGCAGCGGAGTGGATTTTATTAACATCTTACACTTTTTTTAAACCTAATATAAAATTGTCTCATAGGAAAAATGGAAGGGAACCTTATATAAAACATGCATCATAAAAACCCTTCAAACAATGAAAATACTGAGGAAGTTATTTCATTTATCTTTATTATTTTTAAAGTGTTATTCAAAGATGTCATCTAATTAATCACTTTACTGTTTTTTATGAACTCTAAGCCTACAGCAAGGTACTTCAAAAGTGCTTTTCTGTCAGGACCAAAATTTATCTCCAGTATAACAATGAGTTGAGATTAACTTTTACCTTGTTTACCTTTCTATTGTTGCATAATATTATAATTTTATTGTCCACTTTCCCCTTCTGTTTTTAAGATTCCATTTGTATAGAATATTGCATGCAATAAAACATTGGCAGCAGAAGCAGTAATAATATTGACCACACATAACAATTTATCATTATGTTTATCATTGTGCTTGCTCTCTCCCTGCCCTGAATATGCTCCCCACCATGCCTGTGACACCCACAGAGTGAAGAAAAGCTATGCATTACTGTCAACAGACGGATTTCCACAGTGGAACTGGCACAGATATAATGTCACAAATACTAGTGATAAAATAGTAGTATGTCTGGAAAGACAAGACCAGGTGTCAATCTTATGGACTTCAGTAGTCTTTGATTAAGTCCTGAAGGAATGGTGAAAGCACAGCCCCATAAAAAGCAAACAACAAACAAAACAACCCAAAACTTTATAATGCAGTTTTGCACTAAAATGTGAATTATTCCTGACCTCAGCAAGAGGCCAAAGGATCAGACTCACCATTACCTTAATAATTTTAATTATGAATACACACTTAGTATTTTGTGTACTTTGAATTTGTAAAGGATCCATTGATTACACTTTCTATCAGATCATGTATCTTTTTGACTGTTAATGCAGATTATTGTGTGCTGTTCAGCTGTTTCAGGTAACAATATTATTTCTCTGTCTCTTTTTTATCATTTCAGAGATAACCTTTGAGTTAACTAGTGCAAAGTCAGCCTGTGGCTGGAGCTTGATTTCTGCTACCAGAAGCTGCTACTACAAAGGACATTGTAAAATATATTTTCCTTCTTATTCTGTGCAGGAAATTAATCTTTCTATCGGCTAATTAGGTAAAGAATTATAAACTTGTTAGGTGTTCAAAATACAGGTGTGGAAATGTCTTATGCTCTGTCTAAGCCCCAAACCCTGCTCATTTCCTATATTAATAAGCCAGTTTCTGTGTCTTTTGAAATTATTCTTCAGTACACTGAAAACTGAAATTCAATTATCAAATAGACAACTTCAAACTTGCATGTTAATGGCATATAGAACTTTTTTTCTTCTGGGAAACCACTTTTTTTTTTTTTCTAAAGTGATTTCACAGGACTAGCTGCCCCAATAAGTTGGATTTTTCTTTCCTTTTTAGTAAACTTAAGTCACTTGGAGAACTAATGCAATGTTCTTCCTTGTCTGCATGAGAGAGAGAAAAGTGCTAATCACTCAAACTACTGCTTCAGAAAGATGAATTTATTAATTTCATATTTTTTGTGTCAAAAATAATTTTCAAAATATTCTCACTGTAGAAAGACTGATTTGGAAATTTTGGAGTAACGACATACACAAGGATAAACATTAAACTGGTAACTCAGTAAACAGGACAGCCCTCAAATGCTGTTTAAAAGTACGTGTCTTAACTTTTGTCAGTTACGAAAACTGTTCATCCTTTTTTGAATCTGTTTTTTACCTCTTTTCTGCACTAACAGCCTCATATATTATGATTGATCTGCAGTCTATACACTTCAGTTGCCTGCAACTTTTTGTTTCAGTTACACCAGCAACTATTTTATATGCAAGTCCTAGATCTGTGACTTCATCATATCCATGTCCTGCCACCAGATACAGACACGCTTTGTTCTGCCTCTTTTCATGCTGGAGGAGTTTTTCCTAGGGGTTGCTCCTTGTTCTGAAACATGAAAATGTGTGAAGCATAAAACTCCAGCTGTGAATACTTACCTCCCTGCAGTGTTAAAAAGTTCAATATACAAAACACCTGGTTTCAAGCAAAATGTACACTAAGATATATGGCAATGAGACAGATTTAATATACCCCATAGGGCCCTCAAGCAGGTTTTGAATTAAAGACACAACATAGTTGGTTTCTTTTCTCTTTTTTTTTCTTTTTTTTTTTTTTTAATGAGTCTTTATTCTGTGAATAATTAATTGATGCTTCTTCCTACTGAAGAGAAAATCATAAACAAAAAAGCAATATTTGATGAGAAGAAAGGATGAGGTTTCATTGTTATGCAAATAAAATCTGAAATATAAAGTTTACATTATGATCAGAATAAAAACTCTTTGTTCCATGCAGAAGAAATATAGAGGGTCCCTGGAAATCTTGACATGGAGTAAATTCTTCCATTCACTTGAGGTTTACTTATGCATTGGCATATAGGCTACTATTTGAAGGTAATAATAGTCTATTCCTCCTACCTTTTATTCTGCAGACAGTATTTTACATTTATATTTGAATTTACTTCCATATAAGCTGTTCTAAATGCCCAGCAATATAGATGTAGTTTCAAATAATTGACAAGAATTTTACAAGAGAATATAATTAGAAAATGCAAAAACATCCTAGGTCAACAAATGCTGCTATTATGGCTTCACACAACAGATAAAGAAACACTGTGTTTTCATACAGGCCCAGATGCATTCTCCTTGCATTGTATCTTGCCTATTTCATAAGCCTTTCCTCTTGACAATACCGGTTTTCAGACGATAACAGGTATAAGAATAAGAACACAATCTTCACAAAATATGGACATTTGGACATCCACTTCATTTAAGTTTTAAAAGAACAGTGTTCTGGTATTTGTAAAGTATATCTATTTACAAAATTAAATTTTTATTTTTTTCTTTTTCCCCCAGAAAAATCTTTGGGTTTAAGGTGTTTGATGCCTGAATACTCAATATAGCCATACAGCTAACTGCTAGGTAGGATAATTTCTTGTATGATAGATAATAAACTTTGGAACCTTTGGATGAGCTTGACGGCTGATCAAGGAGACCAAGTGAGCTTCCCCACTGCCCATAGCTAAGAAAAAGCCTGAAACAGACCCTTTGGGAGTCACAAAATGCTCTTACTCTGTGGGAGAGTTAAATCTCAGCTTGACTCATTTTTTTTCTGATTCATTACTATGAATTTAATATTCAAATGTCTCTTAAAATAGAAAAGTGCTTTTCAGGTGCCATTTCTGAACTATAATATAATGGCACCTGGACATGAACATTGCTAGAGAATGAAGAAGTGTAGACCAAGTACATTAATGTCATGTGGAAACCAATAACAAACTCAAGAGGCTGAATTCATGGAGATATTTCATGAATATGGTAAAGAATTTTATGAAATGTGTTTATTTATCTATGGATAAATTGCATTTTCAGTGACCAATCATTGAAAAATTGGAAGGTTTCAGTCAATATAGTGCATTCATTCATTTTAGTGAATTTGTTACTCTGTTTCTGTTAATAGTCAAGATTTCCCAACCGTAACTGCTAAATTTTCTCACCCTAGTGGTCAACACCAAGTAATATAAATTTATTAATTTAAAGCTCCTTAAAGAAGCCATTACCTTTATATATCTCTAGAGACATATGAAGAAAAAATTATTGGAATAGATAAGGAACAGGTGTAGTGAAGCTACTACTATTCAAGAACATTTTTATAATCTACATAACTCTGTATTAAATAAATAAATCAAATTACCACTTTATGTTTCTGAGGAGTTCGGTAGCTGTGCACATACCTACACCATATCAAATTCAAATTATCCTTAACTTGTCTTAAAATCCAGACTGTATAAGTTCATTTTTACCATATGCTAAGGAAATGGACCCAGGCAGCTGCATTGTTCAAATTAAATGCCATAGTATACCCACAGAGCTGCCTTGGCACTGCATTCTTTCATTGTGCTTGCATAAAACTTTGTTTACATTTATTCTTAGATATTAAAATTAAATTTCTTTTCCAGCAAATATTGTTTAAATCAACTTGATTATTACTAATAAACAGAATGTGTTTTTATTCTTCGTGTTAATATCAAAATATTCCAGTCACTGTGTATTTAAGAATTGCAGTTCCTGGAAGGTAATAAAACAAGATGTTAAAGCCTTTTATTCCCTTTAGTTGATACAAAGTGTGTATCATAAAATAAATTTGAAGTGATTTTGTCATTAAAAAAAAAAATCTGATAATATTGGTTTCAATTTTTTTATGTTTTTCCTTTCTAATTTGCAAAATTAACTGTTTTGTTTATGTCTAAAAGTCATCTAAACATATTATTTCATAATGCTATTTATGAATCTACCCTAAGCACAGATCATCAAGACTTAAATATATACATGTGTATTTATCTACATGTTTATGGAACTTTTATACTTTTCAGTTATAAAATTTCAAGTGTTGCTCAGATTTTAATCAAATAAGACAGTTTAATAGATTATCCTTCTGTGTTTACTGCTTCAAAATGAGGAAACCTTCCAAGAAGATAAATTTCATTAATAGTAAAATGTGGTCTACATCTTGCCTTAGTGCTCTGCTGAACATTTTACCAGAATTCTAGACCTTATCTCTTTATTTCAGATGTTTAAATGCTGATCAAAAGGAAAGAAAAAGAAAAATCACTTTTTTTTTTTTTTGCCTGATTTACAAAGATCTTAAGTACCAGAAACAAAGAGAAATTATTTCTTACAGAAGGAGAAAAAGAAGTGCTACTGTCAGGAAATATCAAGATCAACAGCAATAGTCTCCCAAGAGTAAGAGTAGACTATGTTGGTACTTCATTAAAATTGTAAAAAGCAAAAGAAGCATAATCTTGCACTAACGGGGCAATGTACCCTAGTAGAACTCTCAGATAAATAGATTGAAAAGTGCTTCTTTGATTAAGAGTTTACAACATTGTCTAGATAAATTTAATTTTCTCTTTCAACAGCATATTGAAATATTTATCATCCTCCTCTGTGTAAATGGTGTTCAAAGGCTGATTGTGATTTCAATGGCTGTGTTAAATGTTGCAAATTATGAATCAAATCATTGAGAAAAATATTTTTTGCATATGAAGAGTCAGCATGCTTACATATTTCTCATTTATGAATAATTGTTTAAATAAGTATCACTGATCTCTTAAGCGATGAAAAATATTTTAAGCAAATAATTATCAATGCCTAAGAAATAACAAATCAGAAATGTTATGTTATGTAGGCATGATAACTCCACCAAATAACAGACTATTTTTAGGATTCAAGTCTGTTTCAATAATTCAGTGATTATCCAAATATTTGTAAACCATGCCATCTCAAAAAGAAACTCCATATATAATCTTGAATTCATAAAAATCCTCACAAAATTTCTTTTTTTTTTTTTTTTTGTTTTTTTTTTTTTTTGGTTGTTTGGTTGTTTTTTTTTTCATTTGGGGAACTACTTAAAAATTTGTTATCACAAAGGGTAAAAGGTTAAATTGCTACAAAGCATAAATGTTCAATGAGAATTTGAAGGTTTCAATGAACAGCAGTGACATGTTCTTACAATGATAAACTTTAGTAGGTGTTTAAATATGAAGTAATATCAAAACATATTTGTAAGAACAGTATCACTTGCTTTACAAAGAATGTGATTTTGTTTTTTGTGTTTTAATAAACATAGATTCAGAGCCTTCAGAATCCTTTTTCAGAACCAACTTTTGATCACAGTTTGTTTGCAAGAGAAAACTGCTTTTCAACAGTATGAAAAGGGAAACATCTGAGAGAACACCTGCAAGAAGAGGTATCTCTCAGATGGTTCATCAGTTGCTACTTTTGGACTGCAGCTGCTTTCTGAATCGATTTTGTAGGAGACATCCTAGAAACAGACCATGAAAATACATGCAATTTAAAACTCTGTCTTGCATTCAGAGGGGGGAAAAGAGACGTATGCATTTTTAAGGATGATTAGCCTTCATTCTGTTAGTATTAATCAGTCTGAACTATTACAAAAGAGGATATAATGAATTTGGATTGGATAGGACAATTTCATTTACATACAGGTGAAACACAGTCATTGTGCATTGACTTCAAAAACCAGATTTTTAATTTTGGTTGGGGAAATTACTCAGCTATAGGAGAAGGGTGCTCCACTGACAAATTTTTCATTTTTAAAACACCTTAGGGAGTAAGTTTATTATTTATATTTCATTTAAAAAGTAGGTTTTAAAGAAAAAACTGGAACAGTTCACAGACCACACTAAGTTTGGGGAGGGAGTTGATCTGCTAGTGGGTAGAAAGACCCTGAGGAGGGATCTGGACAGGAGGGATCAATGGGCCAAGGTCAATGGTATGAGGTTCAGTAAGTTGGAGTGCCAGGTCCTGCACTTGGGTCACAATAGCCCCATGCAGCACTAGGGCCCCCCAGGGCTGGGGGCAGAGGGGTAGGAAAACTGCCCAGCAGAAAAGGACACAGGGATGATGGGCAGCAGCAGCTGGACATGTGCCTAAGTGGAAAAAAGGCCAGTGACAGCTTGGCCTATATCAGCAAGTGTGGCCAGCAGTACTGGGACAGCGATTGTCTCCCTGTACTTGGCACTGGTGAGGCCACACCTCAAATCTTCTGCTCAGTTTTGGGCTCTTCATGATAAGAAAGACATTGAGGTGCTGGAGCGTGTCCAGAGAAGGGCAGTGGAGATGCAGAAGGTTCTAGAAGTTAAGCCACATGGGAACTGGAGGTGTTTAACCTGCAGGAGTCACAGGGCAAGCCACATTCTCTGCAACCACCTGAAAGAAAGCTATAGCCAAGAGGGGGGGTCATCCTCATCTCCCAGGTAACAAGCAACAAGACAGGAGGAAATGGCCTCAAGTTGTACCAGAGAATGTTCAGATTAGAGATCAGGAAGAATTTTTTCATTTAAATAGTAGTTAGGCATTGGAATGGACTGTTCAGGGAAGTGTGGAGTCACCATCCCTGGAATTGTTCAAGAAGTGACTGGATGTGGCACTCTGTATTATGGTTTATTTAGCATGGTGATATTCAGTCAAAGGTTGGACTTAATGATCTTGGAGGTCTTTTCCACCTTTATGATTCTATGCTTCCAGTATTTATGTTTTTTTGGTAACAACACTTAATCAGTAAAATAATACTTTTCTTTTAAGGCATACTTTTTTGCTGAAGGAGAAATTCTCATGTATCTTATTTTGATAGGGAAATGTATAAATGTATAAAAGGTGAAATGACTTACAATTTCTGCAATTTGGCAAGGAATTCTACCTTCCAGAAGCAGTGTCCACATGGAAACTGCAGAAGACGATACTTTTTTTTCTGTTAGATGAAATGTATGATTCACACTGCAAAGATGGAATTCTGCATCACTGAAAACATTATCTTTTCAAAACCCCTTCAGCCTTGGTGAGGTACGATATTGCATGTTTCCTCTGTGGAAATCAGTTAATACCATTCCTTTACATTGGCTATCTAGAACAGTCATGGTTTAGCCCTTTGATGATAAATTCCATGCGACATAAATTTTTCGAAAAGTCTTTGAAAAAGACTAGAAATGTCCCCTCACCTCTGTAGCTAGGACGGTACTGAAAAACAATTAATCAAAATTCATTTCTCATCTTTGAAACTGCCCTTTTCCTTTCAGGAAAAATACAACTTGTCTTCTCATTCTGCAGATGTTAATACTGTGAAATAACATATTCAGAATCCCAAGCATTATATGAAAAGGATTTATTTAAAAACAAAATAAAATAATTATGGTAGATGACATTTATACTATTCTGTTCTACAAAAGAAGTTTACTGTTCTCTTAGATTTTTATTTCTGTTTAATTTCAGTATAGCTGAATTTCAGCATTATTCAACTGAGTTATCCCAAAAAATAAGGATAAAATAAATAAACACAGAAATATATAAATTATTCTCATCAGGATGACATCAAATGCATAAAAACTAAGAGTACTCTGTAAATTTTTTTTCTTTATTTTTTTCATACTTTCACTTTAGCTTCCTTTTTTCACATAAAGCTTTGAAGAAAAGTATGGTGTGGGATTTTGGTGGGGTTTTTGTGTGGGGTTTGTTTTTTGTTTGCTTATTTGTTTGGGTTTGTTTTGTTTTGTTTTGTTTTGTTTTGTTTTGTTTTGTTTTGTTTTGTTTTCTGGGGTTTTTTTTGTTCTCTGATTAGTTTCATTTTCCTGTAGAATGGCATAAATTTCTTTTAACTTGCCATATTCCCTAGACAATAAGAGATTAGAGTCCAATGTCTGATAAAGTACTTTAAGGAGGTGAATACCTCTTACATATTTTTACATTGTTTTTTTCAACTGTCACTGAGTTGCTCTTCCCAAATATTAAGCCAGTCACAGCAGTCTTTAAGATACATAATTTGTATAATTTTAATGATGATCATCATACTTAGTTACAAATTTTTACCTGATATCACCATGTACAAAATTATCCTCTTTCTGAAAAGAATAAAATCCTGCTTAGTAATGCTACTGACATCAGTTTGTAATTTATATTTGTGATCACAAGCCATTTCTTTTATCTCTTTCCTTTTTTTTGTCTTCCACCAGAAGAACAAGTCTGGCTTCAAAAAGCTTTTTCCCAGCTCACACTAATTAGATCTATTTCATTCTAACACAATCAAAAAATGTTTGAATTGACTTATGAGGACTCTTATGCATCTTCCATAGCAGCAAAAACTTGATACATTGATACACTCTGCTTCTACTTCATACCTAATAAAACATCTAGATTACTTTTCTGCTGTGGAAGTCTCAAATAAAGAAGCTGTACATCTCTAGGGGGAAAATGCTGAAGTGTTAAAATACAATTTATTATAGTTAGTTGAAAGATGGCAATGGTCCTTTTGAATATATTTATACTAATAAACTGAGCAAGTCTGAAGACTGGTTCACACAAGATATCAGACTGCTTTGTAGCTCAAATGCCTCTTAATACATATCTTTTACTAGAGCAGGAAGCATCCTCCCAAGCAAACTCAGTTTTAGAGGGGGCATACATAGGTCAAGGCTGATATTAATAACCATATGAATAAGTCCTTCATTTTCTGGAATAAAAGGGAGTATAAACCATGTGGATAGGGGATCTGATATGGCACCCATCTTCATGGACAGAGTATGTGTGCTGTCTCTGTGTGTTGATATAGACATTTTTTGCACTAAAAAAATTTTGATAAGCTACCTGCAGAATGTTTTCATGGAAAATCCATATAATTATTTTTGTAAGCATTATTTGTTTGTTTCTCTGGTTGTTTTGTTTTATGGTTACTTTGCTTTACATTTTCGCTTTTACATTTTTGCAGGAGCTTGGTCTCTCCTTCTTTCAAAACAAATGATTACTTCTGAAGACACAGCAATTTCTGTTTTTTCTAGTCTTTTTACACAGAATGCTTTGTGTAGAATCTGTAATTTCTCTGAAGTCATATCCTGGTTATTTCTGACTTTTCAACGCCTTTGATCCAAGTGCTGGCACAAAGCACTAGTACAACAAAGTAATTTTATGACAGCTTCTTTATGAACTTTGCATTTAACATTTGCTCTGAACCACACATTAGTATTTGACATTGCTTCACAATGAGATGTGGAAGAGTCTAGGCTATGATTCTTTTTGTTTCCCTCTCTGGAATACTGAGGATAATATAGACAAATACCTTTATTGTCTTTGTTCAGGGCCTTCAAAACATCTTAGCTGGGGACCAGGTTAACCCTACTATACCATCATGTTTGTCTTCACAGGCTGAGATCAAGGAAGATAACAGAGAGAGAAGTGAGACCAGTGCCTGATGACGTTCATAACCTATTTGCTCATAAAGAAGACAAAAAGTTGGATCACCTGAATTGCCTTTGAGCAGTTACAGAATCACAGTTCTACACTAGAATGCTTTCTAATGTGACACTGTTACCTTTTGCTCAATTTTTTTTCATGTTTAATATTCTCTCTATGTGGTTCTAAATCTGAGAACATGTAGTGAAGGTGTTGGCATAACACTTTGTAGCTCCCAAGCCATTTAATTTTCCTAAATAATTTGAGATGCATTCATCTCTCTTCTGCTCTTCAAAGTTGAAAAACCTGTTGTGGTAGAAAACCAAAATATACTAGGGGAAGTTCCACTTGTTCCACTAATAACAAAGTCAATATGCCTATAAGCACAGAGTAATGACAATAAAGAATAATTTTAATAGCCTAAGATAAAATAGGCTTTCGCATTATAAAATAACAACCTAAATTAAATTACTGAATCTTGGGAAGACCAACTATAAAAGTAGGTGCTAACTGATAAAATATAGCTTGTGTGGATAACATATCTATATGAATCTATGTGATGCATCTATGGATGATATCAGCTGAGGTGATTCTGTATTTTCTAACTTTCTACCATATATTTAGATTTATAATTGTGTACATAATTTCTTGGTATACATACAGACGTGGATGAATGACCCAATCTTTGCTATAAATTTCTTCATATTTAACTGTCCCTGATAATAAATTATCATTAGTTATAACACACATAATGAAAAATTGTTGCGGTATTTCCTTTAAAGAATGCAGTGGGAAGAAGAAGTATGACTCATAGTCACACAAAGATTCCTACAGACACTTGTTAGGGTGTATTTTTGGTATCACACTTTTACAGACATTTGCACAAGTTCATAATATAGTCTTTTTCTATAATGTAAATGGCAAAAAATAATTTCTGAGTGGAATGAGGAGCCAACATAAACCAGTTTGTTGTCTAATAGTAAAGAAACCATGGCATTTGGTGAAGAAATAGGAAATGAATATAATCTTAAGATTCACTGGTTCTATCTGGACTCATATGCATTTTATTGCTGATGTCTAGCAAGAAAGATAGTGAAAATACTTTATATTTCTGTCTAGCTAATGTAGGTACCGAAGGAAAAAATAATAATTAAAAGACTGCTGTTCCTGCTCATACATTCATACATGAAATAGGGCTAAGCCTCCTCTCAAATATATCAGAAAGCAAAGTGGGTTGCAGTTTTGTTTAGCACAGCACACTATTTATTTTAAACAAATATTTACTTTTGTTTTTCCTTACTCCATTTCTCTTTCTCCATTCTTCCTACAGCCAAACTGCTTTGAAGTGAAACTCAGAACACTTGAAGGAAATGGCTGAATTAAAAAAAAAGTCTTTCAGTCCCATCAGTGATCACAGACCAAGGGAAGCTGAACTGCGATATGCAGATGTACTGTTCAGATAGGCCTTTAATTTTAGAATACAGTAAACATGGAATTAATTTCTCTTAAAGGGGATAAATGCATGAGATATATGGAGGAATTCTAGCTGAGTAAGAATATAACTAAATACTGGCGAGGCTCACAAAATCAATAACTGGTGAAGTACTTTCAGACTGAAGTATTACTGGACCCTTTCTTGGGGTATCTAATGGTCATATCAATCCAAAGTCCACCCAACTTCATATTGAGAAGTAAATATGAATACTTTCTGCTTCTAAAAATTAATTTCCTGTTCCTAAGTAGCTTTTCACACTAATTGATGATGATTCTTTCTGACAGTCCTGTAAAATTAGTTGTAAAACACTATAAATTATTTTGAATTCTAAAATCCACTACTGAGGAAAATAAGATCAGTCCTCTATATTCAAATAGCAAAGAGACATGAAGAAAAAAAAAAAAAGAGACATAAAATGGTAAGTAAATAAATATACTTAAAGGAAAATGAGCAAAATTAACACTGTATCT
Source organism: Toxostoma redivivum (assembly GCA_013397375.1). NCBI lineage: Eukaryota > Metazoa > Chordata > Aves > Passeriformes > Mimidae > Toxostoma > Toxostoma redivivum. The sequence continues at coordinate 1,368,046 of VXBI01003337.1, read as the reverse complement.
TTTAATACGTAGAAAACAATGCCACCCTTGGTGATAGAGAATTAATTAAAAATGTTATTATACAACTTGTGTAATGATTTTCCAGGAAGGAAAATTTGTTTCATAATAAATATCTTGTTAATCTAAGTATCGCTTACAGCAAAAGAGAGAGGGGGTGCTTTAGCCATCTGGTTAAAAAGAGTTTAATCAGTAATTTTCCACAGCTGTCTACTTTGATTCTAAATGTTTTGAAAATGGGTAGCACATTTCATTTAAGACACTAAGAATTGGAGAGACAGTACAGGTGTTAGGCTCTCTCTCAGCTCCAACATGAACTTGCCACCCCATTCTGAGAAGACACATCCATCTTCTTTTCAGTTATAACAGAGTCTTTCTAGGGTTGCTTATACTGTGAAGCCTCATTCTGTGTTAGTGATGCCCACGTAAGTCCTAGATTGTTGGATATAGGTGTAGTCAATCATTCAGGGTCACTTGAGTATATTAGTCTATAGATCTCTCACATATATAGATAACACTGTATTTAGAGAGACAGAACCCTCTCCAGAACAAAACAAAATACCTAGTTACCTGAGACATGGAAAAGGCTGAGATTCTCTGTGAATTTTTTTTCTCAGTCTCTACTAGAAAGTGCAGCACCAACACCATTCAAGTTGCAGAAAGAAAAGATAGTAACTGGGAGAATGAAGAACTGCCAACAGTAGAAAATAAAGTTCTAGAATATCTCAGGACCCCAAAGGTACAAAAGTCCTTGAGACCTGATGAGATGCATCCTTGGGTCTTGAGGAAACTGGTGATTGAAGCTGCTAAGCCACTGTCCATTATACTGAGATGTTGTGGTGGTCTGGTGAAGTTCCCATTGAAGGTAAAAGGGAAATATAACCTCATTTATTTAATGAGAGACAAAAAGAGAGCATTAAGAAACAACAGATCAGTCTCATCTTGGTGCAAGCAAGATCATGGAGCAGATCCTCCTGGAATCTATACTAAAACACCTGGAATATAAGGAGATTATTTATGACAGTTGACATGGCTTCTCTAATCACAATTTTTGTCCAAGAAATTTGGTGGCTTTCTATGACAAGCTTACAGTCTTGTTGGATGAGTGAAGAGCAACAGATGTAATCTACCTGGATTTGTATAAAGAGTTTGGCACTTTCCTGGACAACATCCCTCTCTACAGCATGGATAGGATGGACCACTCAGTGGATAAGGAATTGACACTCAAAGCATTGAAGAACTCGATGTCCAAGTGGGGACCAGTGATGAGTGGTGTCCCTCAGGGGTCAGTGTTGGGACTGGCATTGTTTAACATCTTTGCCAGTAGCACGCACAGTGAGATTAAATGCCCTCTCGCAAGTTTGCCCAAGACTCCAAGCTGTGTGGTGTGATCAGCATAAAGAAGGGAAGGGATGCCGTCTAGAGGGACCTTGACAGGCTCTACAAGTGGGACCATGTGAACCTCCTGAAATTTATCAAGACCAAGTGTGAAGTCTTGCACATTGCTCAGGACAATTCCAACTACAGATACTGGCTCGGAAGAGAATGGATTGAGAGCAGCCCTGAGGAGAAGGACTTGGGAATATGAGTTGGGACTAACAACTGACGCGACTAGTAATGTGTGCTCACAGCTCGCAAAGACAACTATACTCTGAACTGTAGCAAAAGCAGAATGACCAGAATGTTGAGGGATTTGATTCTGACCCTACACTCAACTCTCTTGAGACCTCATCTGGAGCATTGCATCCAGCTCTGATGCCCTCAACATAAGAAATTTGGAGGAAGTCCAAAGGAGTGCCCTGAATCATCGCTCCTATGAAGATGGGCTGAAAGAGTTGAAGCTGTTCAGTTTGGAATAAGAAAAGGCTCCTGGGAGGTCTGATTGCAATCTACCAGCACCTAAATGGGTCTTATAAGACACTTAGGGAGGGACTTTTCACAAGGGCCTATAATGATAGGACAGGGAGAAATGGCCTGAAATGAAAGTGGGTACCTTTAGACCAGATACAAAGAGGACATCCTTTACAGTGAGGCTGGGGAAGCACTGAAACAGATTGTCCAGAGAAGCTGTGGATGCTGCTTGACTGGATGTGTTCAAAACTAGTTAGATGGGGCTTTGAGTCACTTGGTCTGGTGGAAGGTGTCCCTGACCATGACAGGGGGCTTGCAACTAGATAATCTTTAAGGTCCCTTACAACTCAAACCATTCTATCACTCTATAAATGTTCATTCTTTAAAAATCACCATGGAATATGACACTTTGAATGAGGTTCTAGCCTTGAAAGAGGATGTTATAAATTTCCATGTATTAAAAGGAATTGCATACACTACACAGCTGTTGTACCTAATCCTTACAAGCAGTAAAGCTAATTAGCCTTGGCACAGCAACACACTGACATTGCTACGTTGCTTGGGTTCTGTCAGAGTAGCTCAGGTATCTCCACAGAACTGCACAGTTCAGTGCAGGCATACACAACAGGAATCAAATTCTCACTTCTCATACTCCACTGCTTAGATAATGCCAACTCTGAAATCAAATAATGTCACTAATTAAAGGAGCAGTTTTAGCAGAAAGGAAAGTCATGCTAGCAGATTGCAGCTGGTTTGGGAGGGGAAAGAAATTATGAGCACACAAACCTGAGAAAGAAAATGTGAAAAAGAATGTCCCAAAGTAATGCTTATAATTTTAAATTATTTTTCTGTCATACAGCTTAATATAATAATTTAAACCAAAAATATAAAATTTCAGGTAATATAATAAATCCCACAGCTACCATGAGGGTGAACAGCATTCCAGGTGGTTGAGACAAAAGAATCCTCATAATCTTAAATATTGCTTCTAATTAACAATAATTTTTTCCTCTGAAGCACAATGAAAAATTCCTTTTTCTTACATATCACTCACATCCTTTCTGGAACTTGGCCTCACTTTAGAATAATCATTGAGAGAAAATTATACAGAAGCATGACAACTTTTTTGTAATAAAAAAATTAAATTATCACCTACACTTATATTAGATATTTTTATCTCTACCTATTTTATGCCTACACAACAGCTAAATATTTTTCCAGTGATACTATCCCTGATAAATATTTGCGGTACTACCAATGTTTTAACTGGACTATGTATTCTAGACATTTCCTGAACATGGTCCCTTAAGTTCCAAGCACACATGGGTATGTTAATACTAAGCTTGAAAAATGAAGTTTTATTCCTTTCACCCCAAACCAAATAGTGCATTTTTTTCTAGTATTCTATGTTGGTTTCAATGGCACGTGGAAAATATTCAAACTGGGAGCAGTAACTCATTTAATTTGTTCTTTAAGCAAGCAGGGTTTCAGCAAGTCTGACTGGCAATGTGTTGTCTGAATCCAATGCATAAGATGACTATGCCTAATTTGTCTCAAAAGATTTTTAAAACAGCTGCCAAGGCAACCTGTAAAGATTTTTGGCTCCTGTGGAGGGGGCAGGGACCAATAGCTGCAAATTACCACAGGCAAGCAACCCAATCCCACATTTAGGATTTGGTCCAATCTTGGACCATCAATAAACTATTCTTGGGTGGATAAAGGGCTCAGTAGAGCTCACCTGGTACAAGGCAAATAGAAGAGGTAGAAGCAGATTGACACAAACCCTTCTGTTCCTACATTCTACATTACCTCCCACCTGAGCTCAGGGTTAATGGTTCATACTGTCCTGGATCACACTGAATGATTTCCCCTGGTTTACTGAGGAAAGGCCTTTGAATAATTCTGTGGCTGTTTATATATTAGATTGACACTGTGGGATCACTTGCAGAAGCTGGCTTTCTGATTTCCTCTTTGGTTCTGTATTTTGTCACCATAGGTAACATGGAAAAAAAAATGGACGTTTTTCAGTGGAGGAGGTAATCAAAATTCTTCCCTGTCTTTTATCTTAATCTTCTTCCTTTCAGCCTGAATTCTTTTTGAGTGATGTGTCACAGAGCTTCTGGCAACATTATACCTGCCATTGTGTTACAACCAAAATACATAAAGCCCTTCAGGCAGTAATCAATTGTTTTCAGTTTGTGAAAGCAATCAGAAAATCTAGACTCACAACATAAAAATAATGGGAACGCTTAAGCAAAGCAAGTAATTTTAACACGACCCAGCTTCCACTTTAGTATCAGGAATTGTGAATGGAAAGAGGGAAAAAATCTAAACTGATTAAAATATGTGCTCTTGTAGGAGGAGGACCAACTGAAATAGACACCTTGTTTGAAGGTGCAATATCTATATAATCCTGTATGCTTGCATAGGAGGAAGTCATACCCCTGTCAATATTTTTTTTTTCATATTCTTACATCTCACAGTTTTTTGCCAAAGTTGCTGCTAGTCAAGGTCTGTTTTTAGAAAAATGTTTCTGTGTCAGAACATGGTGGGGGAGATGCTTTTAAACTCTCTTTGTGTGTGTGTATGTGTCTGTTTGAAAGGCTGTTATCAGCATGTCAGGGTGTGTGGCTTTGGCGTCGTCTGGCTGTGAAGCTACACAATGCATCCTATGTAAGATTTGCAAGGTGATCTCAGTTTAAACCAAGCCCCTCATACCTACTATCAAGGGTGACAGGTAGAGGGAATTTTCAACTAATTCATTATTTTTTTCCCTGCAATTCAAACTCAGCAAAGTATCAATGTACCAACTCAAGTTACTCCACTTCCCTTTTATCAAATATTTTAAAATTGAAAGGTGCTGAAGAATATTTCAAAATCATTTTCTTTGCCCAGAAACATGACAGCAACCAGAATAATGGATACCTCAGTGCTAATAAATATTTGGTATATGCCTAAGCTAAACACCTTAAGCTAAATATAAAGAAATACTATTTTCTTCTTCACTGAATCAAAATAAGAACTAGATAATCTCTTTAAAGAGGACTTCTAGTTGTTTAATACTCTCATAGTCATATTTATTTGTGTACTTTGAGGTATATTTTGTGGAAGAGAAGTTCAAGATGCAGTTCTAACTGATTCTCTTCTTGTGTGGCCTTGTAATTTCTTTTATCTTGTGATCTAATGTTCGCAAATCTCTTACATTTTGTAAACTGGCCAGACCTCATGCTCCCCCAAAAGGGAAGTTGAGGATGTGCATACCTTTGGTAAGAGGGTACACATCCCCTCCCTCTACTGTTGTGCTCAGATTAAATCTTTGGGGGAAAATATATTGTATCTATATATATAAATACACTGTATATAGCTATATACACACACATAAGGTATATACAAAATAGGTGAATCTTAATCACTGATTATGGCAAATTCTGCCCAAAGTGAAGTCCAAAGCAAAACTCCAGGATTTTTTGATAGACATTATTTTCTCAGTCATCCTGTTAGATGGATATTTTCAACTGTAACTCTGATATACTGACATCTCACGAGGCTGTTGCGGCTATATGTATACCAGTGAATTGAAATAATCAACAGAGTCACATCCATGCTATTTATAATGCCAACATAATTCCTCAGAATTTTAGACTTCAACACAATATAAGTCTTAGAAAATAGTCCTGACTGAGGGAAGCCTTTGCTGAAGCCATTTTGACCTGAATATGAATTCAGATTATGCCATGCCATTTACTGTCTGGGATAGGTAAAACATGGTCATGAACTATTTTATTATCCTCTGTGTATCTCATATATTTTTCACAGAGGACTATTTATTTAAATGTAGCCTATTATGTATGAGTTTTATGATTTGTGAAGAATTTAGTTTCTTGAAAGTATAGCTCCCCCAGAAAGATTTTAAGAATAAATTTTAATTTCAATAAAGAGAATTCTCACAGGAATTTTATTAGAGATCTACTGAGCTTTATATTGTAAAAGCTTAAAATAGGGTGTTTGGTTTTGGCCTTAAATGGTATATCTTGGTAAAAATATTATAAAGAAACTAAAAATGAAAATTAATTATTATTTTTGTCTCAGATTTAGTAAAAATTTTCCTTCTTTGATGTCATTTTCCTACAATAATTTCAATCAGATTTTGCTAAACATTCCAGTATCTTAACACAAGTTTTTTTAAAAAAGTCTATCCAATCATTTATCATTATAAATCTCTCAAAAAACTTGTGTAAAAAAATCTTGCTTTCCCCATCATTTAAAAATACCTCCTTAGATAACACAGTCTTCCAATTTGTGACTCTGACAGTATCCAGGACAAATACTTAATCATGTAACTGACTAAAGCTGTGTGGAGTACCACTGAATTTTAAAAGTGTGTTGATGTAGTCACATGTGCATATAGAAAGCATCCTGTCTTTACCAACTCATTTGATTTTAAAATGTTAATGCAATATTTTATTGACCAGAAACACAAATACAAGACTGTGTGCGCCTCATATCCTCTGTGCACACCTCATATCCTGTTCTTATGTGTTGCTTTCTACAGTTCACATTCATTTAGTGTATTTAGTGTATTATAAATTATATTGAGAAAATAAATAGGACTGGTCAGTATCAAATGTATGATCCATGTGGTGTATCTATGCATGAAGAAGTGTTAAATCAAAGCTCTGACAGCAATCATTTCAAGGCATCTGTGAATACTATTGTGGGTAGCAGACATAGTAAAACATGTTTTATTTTTTTTCCTGACATTTCCTATTCTGACCTCCAGACCTTGTTCTTGATAAAAAGCATTCATTTTCATTATATTCTAATCTAAATGAAATTTTAGAATTTGAACAAAAGAATTTAAACTGAAGAAAATTCTACCACTTTGCCAGCCTGGCATTTTTCCTATGCATCTTACTCTTGCTTATAGATAACTTTACACTCAGAAATTAATATAGACTTAACTGCAAACCATGCAAATATAACCACAATTCCCTTATCTATTTATGGCATATGCACATGTGTATATACATACACACATACATATATGCATAAATATAGGTGTGCATACAAATATATACATATTTTTTCACTTTAAAATTCCAATACAGTGTTTTACACTTGCATTAATAACCATTTAATATATTCCACAGCTGCTTTGCCTTTAAGATTTAGCTCCATGTGAAGATTATTTTTGTGGCAAACACGGAGGAAAAAAGATAGAAATGTATAAAACATACACTCTGTTAGCCAAAAAACCTCCCATACTCTGATTTGAGACACATAAATAGTTAAACAAATTCAATTAGCAGGTTATTAAAAGTTAACAGAAGACATTTACCAAATGGATTGAACCAACAAAGAGATATGATCCTCTGTGATCCTGCATAAATTTAAATGTCAGTACATTCTTCATTTCAGTCTGGAGAAAATGTAGGAAGGAAAGGAAATCCTAAATTTAGGATTTGTAATCAGAACTAAATCAGTAAAAATCCTTAGGATCTCTAAATTACTTACAAACACCCAGGAAAAAAAGGTACATGAGCTAATGTGAAGTCTCTAAATATGCCAACTCAATGCTTAAAACATAAAAGATGGAAGAGATTATAGAAATGGTTTGGGGAAAAACCCTCATAATAAAAAAGGTCTCAGCAAGCTGCTGTTATCTGTGTCACTTTGCTTGTGTCTTGAATACTCGTTGTAGTTCATATCACCTCCTCTCTAACAGCAATTCTTAGGAAAAGGTAGAGAGAATTGTGACAAGGATGATCAACGATGGTGTATAAAAGATGAACATAAAATCATTAAATATTCAAAAGGTTGAATAAGGAATATTTGCTCACAACTTCTGACAACAAAGGACCAAAAAGGAAACCAAATGAAATATTCAAACACTGTTTACTACACGGATAATAATATCCTTTTTCATGAGTGTGGAAGTCACAGACTCTGGATGACAACAAAGTATAAGTAGATAAGTGGTTCATTGTGAATGCAATACTTGCTCTCAGGAAACTTTTATTGTACATTTCTAGAAGTGGCAAAAGTCTGCTTAGGAATTTTCCATGTCTACTTGCCTTCTGCTAAGTTCTTTAAATGTTTCCAGTGGACATATCAGATACAGAACTGAAGCAAATTGTTCTCTCTCATAAGTCCTAATATGTGGGGATTTTTTCCATATGATTTTTAATAACTGAAAAAAAACACATCAATGTTCTATGAAATAACCATTTGAGAAAGAACCATTGTCTTTCTGGTACATTTTATGCAGATGATTTCCTATAAACATTGTCTTTTGAATTAATTTACCTTTTAATTGAAAAAAAAAATTGAATTCAAGTAAAATAGCCATGTAACATTTTGGAAGACCAGCACATGGCATGTCTAAAGAAGTCAGTTAAACCTCATATTCTACATCCAATAAATGATATCCACCTTTTAAAATCAGAAATTCAGATGCAGATAAACTGCATGTAAAAAAAGACATGAGAAGGTAATGTTTCAATAGGAAGTTATTTGAAGAAGTTTTGATCAGTATTTTATTTCATTTTCTTTTGATAGATTCTTCGATAAATATAATGAAATATCGAATTGCTTAAATAAATTTGCATCAAGATTTCACCTAAGAGTTTAAAACTGAGTCTTTCTTTTTTAATGTCTTTAGGAGGATGTCTTAAAGAAAAGAAATCCTCATGAATTAAATTGTTCCTAAAATCTGAAGTTAAAGGAGAGATGAGCATTAATGCTATGCATGTGGAATTACTTAGAAAAGATTCTCAGTCAAAACAGGAACAGAAAAAGAAGGAAAACCCTGTTTCCCATTTCATGCAACCTAACCTTGGTCAATTATTTTTGGAAGATGGTGAGGGTCAATGGATAAGAAGCCTTTAGATAAGTGATATATTAATTATGTCTGGAAAGGACTTCTATGTAAAAGACTGCATGAATGGAGGAAGAAATTGTATGACTTGTTATGTTTATTAGTAGCAAAGTGATATTTTCACGAATGCAGAAAAATATCTCAAGAATTCCAGTGTATGCTAAAGAAATAATAGAATTACTGCCACTAACTCACCATGAGGTACGGTTGGAGACTATGAAAGTGATATCCTTTTGGCCTCCACTGTGAAATCACAGACCTCAGGTTATATGAATGATATATTTTATTAAGAATGGATCCAATAATATGAAGTAACTAAGAAGAAGCTTACAGTTCTGTCAGCATTTGTCTATGCTTTGAGAAGTTTCTGCTGCCTTTCACCTTAAATAATCCATTATTTTAACATCACCTGTACTTCATTATATATAACCATGTTTGGCATTTTCAAAAAAACCAGCAAATATCTGTATGGTTACATTATGAATCCAATTTTCTGCACCTATATGGCTTAACTGCCATTTTAAATCACACTGGCCATAAACTTTGCAAGTATATTTTAGGGACTAACATCCTGACCATGGCGTGGAAACCTAGGCTATTTCACAGTGAGGACAATAAATAAGGCACATTTGGAAATTCAGGAAAATGTCTTCAGTGTTCATTGGGATCAAGTCTTCTGTATGCATTTTCACACAGAGATCCTTATGTGTGCACGTACTCACACACATCTTCTGTGGCTGTTAATCACTTTGCTATGCCAGCTTTTAAATATCACAAAGAAAAGATCCATGTCATGATGTTATTACCACATTCTTCGAGGTGCAACATCAGGTGTGGCTGCTCAGCTTAGATTTCCAAATTTTCTACCTATCTTACCATGTAAACAATCTCTTACTTTTGAGTGCAGATAATCCTTTGTTTATTTAAACAAGTAAATGCTTCTGGAACAGCATTTTCATTGAAGGTGCAAACTTCTGACCTGGAAAGATGTTCACAAGCAATAACATTTGCCTTCATCTCACCTCTACATCTATATAATTTTTAAAAGACTCAACATTATTAATTGCTTCACTGAAAGAAAGTAACTTCCAGAACTCGAATAGCAACAGAATAGTGACAAAATGTAGAGAGAAGCTTCTCATTTCTGAAACAGATGAGCAGCAATGGAAGAAGTAAATCAGTAAAAAAATCAAAAACTATATATAAAAAAATACTTTAATGACATGAGCAGGCTTTATAGAGTGTAGTTACTTGAAAACTAGTTAATTTGTATTTCAGCTCTGTAAAAAACATCCTGGGATTTTATTTCCGTAGAAAATGCTATCTCTGAAACATCCTTTCACCCTCTGTTGGAATAAAAATTTAGCAAACCACAATAGCCTTTGTAATTTCTCCCAACTTGTTTTGTTGACTTCATTTTTTCTTTTAAAAAAGGTTGAAATTACTATAGAGTTCCTTTTCAGAAAAAGAAGTACAGTTTGGGAAGTTTTTGACTTCTCAAATTTACCTTCCTATGACCTAATTGTGCTAAATGTCAGGCTATTTCTATAGGATTCATATTATTAAGGAGAGTTGTAAAAAAAGAACCCACATAAAAATTACAAGTACCTTTCTTAATTTTTATTTTTTGAGATAAAATAGTAGAAAATTAAATGGAGATACGCTAATACCACTAGACAACAAATATAGTAGCCAAGGTTATCTGCTTTCATGTTATTTGTTCAATCCACTCAGTTAACATAGAAAAATCAACCCAGACTAAAATTTTCAGTGCAATCTATGAAAATACTGTGATACTGATTCTAACATGAATTACAACTATATTGTGGCCATGTGCAAAAGAGTTGAGACAAGTTTACATCTATATTGTGGCAAGTTTAGAGGGTTTGGTTTTTTTTTTATGTAGTTGTCTTTTTGCAAAATACCAATCTGTAGATGGTCCAGTGCCTCATTTAAGAAGAGAGTAGAATTTAAATATAATTTTCATTTATATTCAAATATAATAAAGTAAAAAATGACATAACCTACAAAATCATCAAAGAAAGTGTAACCCACTTGATACATATACATATTTTATGCACACGTATTTGTAAAAGTGACAACAATTGTATAATCACCCACAAAATCAGACACCCAGTTTAGAAATCAATACCTTTCTTTTATCAGTTCTGTCAATATTCTGATATTTTGTGTACGTACATTCTACTATGGATGAGGTGAGAAGCTTCATCTTAATATGTACTGAATCTTCATGGAGTAATTGCCACGATTATTTATTCCCTGCTTTTAGCAACAATACACCCAGCTCCTTTTTCGTTATAAGCCCATAACACCTCCACAGCAGCCAGAGCAGCTGCCTGCAAGGAGGACAGAAATTGGGCAAGTCTTTGACTGACCCATTGATCGTGCTGATATGATTTAGTCATGTGGTACAGAAGCTGTCCAAGAGCACACAACTGCAGCCAGCCCTCCTCAGGACGACACCGAGGGTTCTGCAGACCAAACTTGGTGTCACTTCCCAGCTGGACAGTTAATACCAACACGAGTTTGCCTGTGTTTAATAGTAATTAGAATGAAGTCATGCATTGCTCTTTGAAGGTCAGACCTATTTTTCTCTCCAGTCATTGTGGTACTGCTGAATGTCTTTCACTTTTACTGACAAGGAATGGAAATGAAACAAATCTATGTAAGTAACTGTAAAAGAAAACAGTGTCTTAAAGGTTTTCCAGTTTTCTTCCTTGAAAGACCTGTGCACCAATATAATAAGCTAAATATAAAAAATCATAAAGGAAGGAAAACACCTACCTAATAGCTCAGATTTAATTCAAGTACTCGCAGGAACCCAATGAGAATTAATTGGGTAAAGAAAACTCCAGATATTCAGGTCTCCTCCATTTCATTCTGCCACATTCCTTTTCAGGAACATTTATCTTTATTTTGCAGTGGACAGGCAGGTAAGAAACAAGAAATTAAATTAATTTGATCCACTAAACTAAAATTCTGAAAGTATTTAATGATGGAAACCCTCCTTAGATTGCTGGAAACAAGCTACCTAGGGTATTATGTTTAGTATTTAATACAAGAATAAAAAGATACTTTTCACGTTTTAAGATTGGCTTTGATATTTTATTTTTAAGTTTTAAAGTTCTATATTACTGGTCTTGAACACACATGTATGAGAGACATGCTTTATTTTTAGATTTTAAAATTAAATAGCAAATTTTTTTTTAAGAAAACAGTTCCAAATGCAAGGGTTTATACTTGCTTATTTGCTTTAAATATTACTGGCTCTTATTTAGGGTTAGATGGCTGCTTTGAATGCTAATAATTTCAGCTAAATACCATAAAAATCTTCATGTATGTGTGTGTGTGTGTGTGTGTGTGTGTGCATATATATATATGGGGCTTTTTTTTTCTTTTTTTTTTTTTTCCAAAGAGGAGTGAACAGCTGTTCCATTTCTCTCTGTCAAGATAGACTAGGTAACTGTGCCAATTACTTCTCTGTTCCAAGACCTTAATAGTTTATACATACTATATATCCACTGATGGAATCCGTTTGCTCCCACCAACCAGCCTGTAATTCCCTTTACTTTCTTTTATGTCCCTTAATCTCTTCATCAGCTTTACAGTGGCATTGTATTCCTGGGTTTGCCTCTTCTTCACATATGCATTTGATATTTCAGATGTCTGTTACATTTTGCTGCATATGCAGTCTTCTGCCCCATTTATCATACTTTTCCCTCTGCAGTCATATGGTGTTGGCAGCAGAAGTTGCGTTTGTACCAGAAAAATCAGCAGGGGTAAGCCTCTAGCAGTGGCCTGGGCATGCAAGTGTCCATATTGAGTGTATATTGGCACAAGGTTAGGCATGGTTATAGCCACTGGAAAGTAGCTGTCTTCCATATAAAGCTCAGGCACAGTATAGGCTACAGTAGGAATCAGAGACCGGTCAGGCTGTATACATCAGACATTTTACGGAAGACAGGAGGGAGTGAAACCACATGCCCCATTCAACTAGCTTCTAGGTGAAGGAGCAGGAGAGTGCACTGCAGATTCAGATTACCTAGGTTACAAATGATCAAAGACATAGACCAAAATCTTGGTGGTTACCAGCTCCAAGTCTTCAGTCAATGTTTATTAACAGTCAAACTGTTAGTTATCAATATACATGCATTACTCTTAGACACATTCTACCACATAGGTACTGATGTGTGGAATGCACAGATACAGATTTTAAAATTAGAACAAGGGTTTTTTAACATCAACAAGGTTAAATTGCTAGCTTTACCTTATCTCGTGGTTCAAGATATTAAAAATGAGGATTAGCTCACCGTTGTACAAATCATAATGAAAAGGCACTTTTGTATTTGCAGTGGAAATTTGCAAAATGGATATAAAATAAAAACAATATTTTTTAATCAGAGACAGCAAAAGGAACAGTACAAACACAGAAACAAAACCCCAAAACAAAAAAAAACAAACACAAAAATCCACAAAAATCTTAGTTTAGTAATAATAATAAAGTTGCACCATGTTTTTTAATAAAAAAAAATATTTGCAAAGTGCTAGAAACCACTCTGTTTTAAGATTCCATATGGATTCTACTTCCATATTTTAGTCTGCAAGCTTTCCAACAAATATAAACCTTCCCTGTTATTTCTAAAACATATTTCTAATTAAATTAATTTCAAATTTATTAAAATTTATTACATTTACAGTCAGTGTGTCAGCATGCTGACATTTGTCTTCTCAGATTGTTTTATCACAGCAGTTCACATATTGAAATGATGGAAGACAATGTGTGCTATATGGAACATAAATAATAAGTTTCCTTAGCTTACCTTTTACATATGCATTTCCATATTAAAATACTCTAAAAGACAAACGGTTAAATAGATATAAAGTTAACAATAAAAGCTTTAAAATCATGTAGGACTAAGCAGTTTTGAGTATCCTGTCTACAGGAAAAGCAAAATCCACGAGTTACATTTAAATATATAGGACATTGACAGCTTCTGTCTGTACTTCCATAAACACATTTAATGTAATTTAAAAAAGAATGCTATTTGCTTCTCAAAGATTGATTTGGCAAAGGATTTTTACTTTCAAGTGTCATTACACATGAAGGTAGTCCTGATGAGGTCTGTGCGAATGTTTTGTGCAAACACACTTGTGTTCAGAAGCAACGGGAGGACTGAATTGTAACAGTAACATAAACTATTAAGAAAACTTCTGAAGGGAGGGAATTTACCTTAGTGTGAAACTTGGTTGCAAGTGACAGGAGAATCAGATCCTTAGTTTGTATCTTTTACGGTAAGTAGCACTTCATTGCTTTAAGTGAAAACTGCAGCTGAGTAACAGAGAGAGCACAACTTCTTCATTTCTCATTTTGTGAAAACGCTAACAGTGCACAGACATCAAAACCTAATCTAAACTATTAACACAATAGTCAAACAAACTGAAGTGATAAGTACAAATAAAAGTATCTGTGTTGTATGAGTCCTGGAGTGATGGCTGATTTATCTCACAGAGCACTTAGAAATCAGCGTTTAATTCTTTTTTTCTCAGCTCTAGATCACAGGTCATGTACTTAACTGCACAAATCTATTTAAATAAACAATGTGCTTATGCGTCATTATTCACTCTGCATGGCTGCAGTCCAGCTCAGAGGAGATGGGAGCAAGAAGAGCAACACAGCTATCTTTGTCAGAAGAAATGAAGGGGGCAGATTTTCAACTGAGAGATCTTAATATAATCTGTTGCTCAAATACTTATTCACGTTGCTGAGGGCTTTTGTACAAAGTAGTTTGATAACATTTACAAGGTATTATCATTGGAACAAATTGTGTGTTGTACTATCTGCATTTCTATGAACGTTGAATCAAGTACTCAGATGTCCAAACTGATGCATTCCAAAATGTGAAGCAAACCAGGAAAGGATATGTCACACCAACCAAGACTTTTTAATACAAAGAAATTAATACTATTTCTCATAAATGTGCGGCCTATGTAAGAACTGAACAATAATGCCATTTGCATTTTAGTTACAATTAATTTCTTACAAAAAAAAGTGTCATAGTAATTTAGACATGTTGATTGTATATTCTTTGCATATTTTCTATTTAACTTAGACTAGCATAAAATCCATACTTTAGCTCCCTGGGATCGTTCTAAGGTGTAATGGCTACTAGATCAGGGTCAGCTTTCAGTTTAGGGTGGGTGTGTGCTCAGATGCTCCCACTAGCTCTAACTACTCTCCATTACCATTGGATGGCTGACAGTTTAGAACACCCCTGTAGATTTTCATAAGCTCTATTTTTCCAGTTATACTTTCTGGTAGCTTGAAAAATTGAGACAGGTTATATTTTTTTTTTTCTTTGCAGGAAGATTAACAAAAGTAGATTGATACCCTTTTCCGATCAGGTTTACTTTTTATTTTTTTTTTTTCTATCAGTTCTAAGATTCAGGTATGCAGGTGACGCTGTTAGCTTCAAGTTTGTTGGTTACCTTCTGCACAGAAGATATTGCTTTCTGGTGTTAATTGATCCGGTTAATACATTAAATTACAGGACTGTTTAAAAGGATGTGCTCCTCTGAAAATATAAAATAAAATACTTTTTTTTCTTGTGTGATTAGATACTTGGGGAACTTTTTTCCCCTAATGAAAACATGTAATATATGCATCATATTAATAGAGGTATAGACAAAAAACTAATTATTATTAGTTATTAATTACATTAATATTGCTGTGCTTTTTAATTTCTTTTTTGGCTTTCACGCTAAGGGCAAAGTTCACTACTGGTCTTTTTCATAAGGCTCCTCTGGCTTGTGGTTAATATGTACAAATAAACACCTGAATGTCAAGAAATTTCCCTCCCAGACACATGCAATAAAATTGCAGAATATGGTCTTTTAATATTTGATTATTATTAGCTGGGTGAAAATATACAGCTAGCCTTAGTTAGGTCTGGAATTCACTATAACTTAGTCTCAGCTACATTACTGTGTCACCATACAATCAATGCTGACAGACATAGAGACACACATTTATAAAGTTCTCCAAACTGCCTGTCTCACATATGCAAGATTATCAGTCCATGTTGATGATCCCTAGCATTCCAGGATACTGACCAGATTGAGGGGTATAACTTCTGATAGTGCATAGTAAGCTCACAGCTCCATAAGGACCTCAGCTCTCAAGGCACCCAGTGACTGGGATACTGGAGAGGACGTGTTCAGCCAGTCTCTGGGACTGGGCTGCACATATAAAGAGTGGGAAGATGAGAATAGGCACATATCTCCTTCTGGTTCCAGGCTGTAATTTTTTCTTTCATTGCATCAGTCATGCTTTCCTTTTGCACCACACAAAGTAGTGAAAAAGAAAACAGAACTGGACTTGTACAGTTTTCTCTGTGACTGAGGCTGAAACACAAGTTATGGGCAATCTGACACCTCCACTTGAATAATAAATATGCTTTTCAACAGTTGCTGAGTATCAGATGGAAGGATGAAAAATTAATTATAATTTAATTATTTATCAAGGACATGAATACAGCTTCTCTTCTAGGGAAGGAACTCAACATAATGCTTTTTACAAAATATTGTCTTTCTGTCTGATGATGAGACAAGCGTCTGCCTCCATGAGCTATCTGATAACTAAATAATGATGCAATTGAAAACTGATAAAAAGGAAAAACAAATTGTAAATGTAATGAAATAACAAATGTTTATAAAAATTCTTTAATCTGGACTGTGTTGTAAATTACATCAATGAACTGATACAGCAGTTAAAAAAATATATTTGCCACTGAAGAATCTAAATGTCACCAAAGTAAATCTCTGTATCAGAAGTAGTTGATAAACTTTAAAACCATTTAAAATTGGTGCTACTCTAGCATCTCATTTAAGTGACACCAAGGTAGTAACTATATAGATCTTCATTAACAGTGAACAAAAGTGCACTACTTTTAACAGAACATCTGTGAGGTTTAACAAGAATACTTTCATTATGCTTTCAGGAAAATCTGTCTTAACTGTTAATAAGATAACAAGTTTAATTGATAAAATCATCCTGGAGGGGAGAACTTAAAAAAAGAGGAGTGACATAAAAACCAGCTTGCGTTTATCTTTAACACTTACAATGAGGATTTGAAGGTTTTTCATTTTTAAGATAAACTTTTTGAAGAAAACATAATTGAAATTTACTTTCCACTTAATTAAAAAGATCAATGAAACCAGTCCTGTGATGATCTGAACTAAAACATTTTCTGAAATTGTAACTGGCAAATATAATTTAGGAGTCAAAGACAGTGTCTCTTTTTTTCCCACTCCTGATGTATTCTGTGCTGCAAATAAAACTTAAACGACATTTAAAAAAAAAAAACAAAAAAAGTGTTGTCTTTTTTTTTTTCTTTGAAATGCTTATTGCAGTTTAGGAGTCTCTAAAGCTAACACTTAGTAAAAAAACAGGAACAAGATGAAAGGACTCTAAGTCATGTGGTTTACATGATACTGACTGAATTTTAGAAGAAAGTTTTGTAGGCAGGTACTTTAATTAATTCCGAAATACAAAAAGTCTTGATGCTACATTGCATTGAACTTTGCAGGAAAAAAAATGCTAGCTTCAGTTCAAGGTTACAGTGCGTTGCTTTGGAGAAGGTGGAAACCTCTGCTTCACAGACAATCTCATTATCCAATGCTCATCCTAAAATAAACCTAAAGCAGCTATGAGAAGCAATGTCTGAGATACACACCTCTGAGCATTCCCAGATTCACAGGGCTGTGTGTGCTTGGTTGCACTCTTATTTAGGCTACACTCCAAGGTCATACAAGTCCTTCCTTGCTGCTTCTCACCCATGATGTACTCCACCAGGGTACCAGTGAAAGCAGTAGAGATGCTGGGACTTTGGAACATGCCACAGCACATCCCAGTGGGGCCTCCACTGATTTAAGTAAAGACAACTAATTGGAATTTCAGAAATATTTAGGTGAGGTGAATTCCCCAGCTTTTAAAACGTACACCATCTTTTTACTGTTTCCTTTTACCAAGGATTTCAGGGAGGAGACAGAATATTATTTAATGCTCTCCTACCCCCACAGTGTTTCACGTAATACCCTATCATATACCATAAGGTATATGTTGGTAACATAAACATGCCTTTGGGAAATAAAGCTGTTGGTTCCTCTGCTGGAGTAATCAGTGTCTCCTCAGCACTGAGGAGGTCTTGCTTCTAGCCCTTTTATGCATCATTCTGCTCCTGTTGACCCAGAGCAAGTCCACAGCACAGATTCTCATGTTATCATATAAAGTAGTGATTGATATTAAATATATAAACATTTTTTTCTTCCTTCCATACCATGTTTATTAATCTCAGTTGTTCAGAATAAGCTCAGTAACATTTTAGAAAGTTGCAAAATTCAACAAGTGTTAATATAGCCTGAACAATTTATTAACATTATGTTTGCGAATATCAGTAAGCACATTTAATGCAATTTATTTAAGGAAGCATACTCCTAGGATTAAATTTATTTCCAACCACAAGAAAATAACAAATAAAATGTGAAATGTGTGTCAGAAGAATGTTGAATGGTTGCAGACCTTCTCTTGAACTCTATAGCACTTTTGTCTTTCAATGTCTCACAGCAAAAACACTTGAAAAGTTTTTGATATTTTTATATCACCAGACAGCATTTTAAAAGTTGCTGGAAGTAGTTTATAATATACATATTTATTTATTTTCTGTACTGTCCATACACTTCAAGTCAACAGGTACACACAGAGAAAAAAAATTACTTTAAGAGAAAATAAGTAATATAGCAATTACTCTTTTTCTTCCTGTTAAAATTGTGACCCACATTGCATTGTCTCTAAGGGAAGCAAAATGTAGCAATGACAGTCAAAAACTATTCAAATAAAACATATTCAAACAGGAAAGTAGTTTCATGGTGAAACAGAGGTTTAGCTACAGCAAAACATAATATGACTTGGAAATGAGAAATTTCAGACAGAATTAGATCTAAAATACAGAGAGCTAATATAGTTTCAGCAGCTGTTTTAAATATACATAAATAAATAAATGAGCAGTTTTTTCCCTAGATAAGAAGAGTATTTATAAGAAGTTTTCACTGGATTAATTTCCCATTAATTTGTCTGTGCTTGCATTCTTAACATAAGTTAAACAGTGTACCTTACTGCTCTGAGATAGTTCAAAATGAGTGCTTTCAAAACAGAGCTGGAATAAGTGTAAAAAATCCTCATTGTCATTGTTAATTAAAACTTAAAAAGTGGAAAAAATATTAAAAATATCTAGGGCTGCTGAATTAGAATGAGTTTTTGACTGTTATGCAATCAAAAATACCTGTCAGATATATCTATGGCTGTTAATTTAAATCCAGTTGCTCTTAATTTAAACCCAGTTTGTATGACAACCTGTCAGGGTAAGCAACAATATAATAAAATTCCTTGAAGTCATATGGCTTAGTCAGCTCTTCTTCTTATATGCATATATGTGCACTGAGCTTACCACTGGACATAGCTAATTTATTCATTAGTCAGTTCAGAGAAAATAATGATACTCAGAACTTGTCAGAATAACTATATTTTCTTCCAACCACAGTGCAAAAAAAAAATTATATATATATATAATTATTCTTAACAAAAATAAAATTGAAATTACTTTAATAGAATCTTTATAGATACATAAGTTATTACAACAGGAGCAGAAGTTGTTTTGATTGACTGTATAAATGAAATACCTTGGAAAACATTTATTTAATTATTTCCTATTTTTTTCCCCCACAGTTCAATATATAAGGTTATAACGCAGTTATGGAATTTGTGAAGGCATTGATAATGGCTTTGATATAAATCTACAGAAAAGGATATAATTCTATTAGAGTATCTCATGCACATATCTAAAACTTACTGAACTGATGATGCTCTATTTGGTACTTATTTCCAAGCAGGTCTAGTAGATCAACATTTGCTGTAAAACTTCATACAATAGGAGATTAGCAGCATTAAAAACACACAAAAGAAGGGAAAATCAATCACAAAACTCAATAAGATAAAAGAATGGCATGCATTATAATCATGAACAGAATGATAAATCAAGCAAATGCTAAAGTTTTAGGACCTTGACATTATTCTCTGGATAGTTTCACGAAGAGATATTTACTGTAAAAATTAAATTACTCTAAGAAGGTGCAGAGTAAGCAATTCTCACAAATGTGTAGCTAAATAGTTTCTAGTAGCTCCCGACGAACAGAAATAAGGTCTCACATTTTCACATTTAATAAGAAATAGTGATCATGGCTTATTTCATACTCTACAGTGTTATTTTTTGAATGCACCGTAGTTTAATAAGTCAAAGACCACACTCAGATAAAACATTTTTTTCATTTTGTGAATCAATTGAATTACCGTATTATGCAACATTTGGCACAGACACTTATGTGAATGCACATCTCAAATACAAAAGAAAACTATCAATGTCAACATATATTACATACAACTAATTACTTAGAGTTCAGCCTTTCTAATTTTAGGTGGTTTTACTGAAATCGTGAAGTACAGTTATTTCCTTTCATTTCTTTCACATTCAGAGATTGATTACCTTTGCAAGAACTAGCATGCAATACTCTGCGCTGTTAAACAGCTGGCATGGTTCCTGACCTAACCTGACTTAGAAGAGCAGAATGCTTAGAAAACATATACAGTCATGCTCAGGATTGAGAAATTCCAAATAAGTAGTTCTAATACTACTACTTGTGTCTGGGGGTAAGAGAATTTACCTTCTTAGGCAATTTCTACTGTTTTAGTTGGCCTTTGGGGTCACAGAGTAGTCATTGTCCTTTTTAACGTACTGAAAAAGCTTAGGGATGGTGAAAAAAAAACAACAAAACATTGACTAAATTTTATGGCTTTCAATAACACACATAGATGCTGCATGTTAATGTATTTCACTTTCAACATTATCAAATGAATACATACATTATTGTATTATAAATCCTATAAAACACTTACTGCTCAACCTTATGGTGACTTAAAGCAAGAAAGAACTGTGTGGTTTGCTTTGCTGATTATATAAGAGTGTCAACAGTTTAATAATATTCCGCTATCTTGTCTTGCTTATTTTACTTATAATCCCTTTGGAATGGGATCACATATGGACATACTATCCAGCATTCTCTGTTTCTGTTGTGGCTTGCAGTCATTGCTACTATAAAATGAGATATATATTATTTGAGAGATATGCTGTCTAAAGTATTTATACTACTGTATTCTAACACTTAAATTCTAACTTATGTAGGCATATAAAGTGTTTATAATGATTTGTTCTCAAAACCAGAACTTAAGAGATTTGATGATGTGGTACGTTGAGAACAGAGATGAAAGGAATGATCTAGTATTACTTTCAAGATTTGGTAACTAAAGCACAAAAAGGACAACGAAAATAGGTAGAATGAAAATTCTGAGGACCTTCAAGGGAAATACATACAGTCCAGAAGTCTATTTGTCTTTTCTGAATTATATTGACAGTGGGTCAACTTGGGTGAACTCATACATTTTTACACGGTTGACATTCAATTGAGTTTAGATTATGTAAAAAGTATTTTGGAGTTATATCTGCTGATATGATCATATTCCTTTCCTTTCACTATTGCTTAGTTTTAAGAAAGGCTAGGAGTTTGTCCAAGGACATATTTTTATTCATAGTCATTGTCAGATAACCCATGAAGCACAAAGGGAGTGAAAAATTCTCAAAACTGATGAAGTAAAGAAGTGATTTAAAATCTGATAAAAGCAGAGAACCAATGCTTATCAGGTATATAAATCAACAGTTTGTATCCATAAAGGGCTTCAAGCTTTGGTCTAATGGGAAAAAATGTTAGTTCTGTGGAAGTAACAAAATGGGTTACATAAAATGTTTGGGAGAAAGATGAAGACCTGTGGGTTTTACTGCAGGAAGAATCCACACAACTTCCCAATCTGCAGCTATGGGAGCCTGTAAAACAGGACACAATATACATAACATGTTTTTCTTTACAGAAGACAGCAAACATGGAAAAACACAACAAATGTTGCAGTTTAAAGCGAGTAAGCAGTGACTGACAATGGTAATCTAAAGACAATTGCACAGTCTGCCAGAACTACCTTTATAATACTTCCATGCTGTGTCCAGCATTTACACTGTAGTCTGTTTCCATTTCTTCTCCACATTGAGCATCATGAAATTAAAATACATTTTCTGCCTTAATCTACTGTATAGTTTGAATGTGGCTGAACTTTCAGAAACAGATTGTTTAAACTATATGTAGGGAGAGATGCTAAGTTGTAGTCCATTCTAAATCTTCTCTTTCAGATACTTAGAAAAGAGAATGAAGCAGAAACTTACATTTAATAGCATGAATTAGAGGCATTTTGCAACTAAATAAATAATTTTTGCCTCATTTATTCAAGTAGTCAGTTTACATAGCTGGAAAATTTGTTATTGAAAATTGTATGCAAAGTTAGTCTACATCCATTCATTCATTAATTCAAACAAACTCACATTACTTCTATAAGCATACCATTTTGCAATTACCATTTTACTTGATAAATTCAAAGTCTCTAAACGAACACGAAAGATTATTTCATTTTTCTCAGTGCAATATCCAAAGCCACAAAAGGATAACAATGAGAATAAAAGTACATTTCTCATGAAATTTCATCTACAGGATTTTTTCAGCTGTTAAAATACTACTTTTTGTGTTTTTCAGCCCAATCATTTTTACTAATTCACCTGGGAAGCTTTGAACTTGTTTTCAATCAAGAAGTTAATTTGAAGACATGAAACATCTCACCCACCCTTTATTATTAATAAAAATTGGGACATTTAACTGCCTTGATGAGACAGGAAGCTCTTTCTAGTGTTTGAAAATAGAAAGCATTTGTTCAGCATATTTCCTAGCACCTTTCACTCTGTGGCCAGAGTAAAACACCAGGAAGCTTTTCACTCAATTTTTTACGGAGAAAAAAAAAAAAACCAAGAAGGCATGAAACTTCTCATGATTTGCTTTACTTAGTACAAGGTGCAATGTGAAGTCTGACTTCTTGGGTAAAAAATGTACTGAAAACTTGAGTGAGGTAAATTCTTATGAATATGTTAAATAATGGAGGGACTTTTTCCTTCCTTTCTCAGTTTATGATTTAGGGGGGTTAATTTATTTATTTATTTATTTATTTATTTATTTATTATTTTATTTATTTATTTTCCCTTGCAAATGAGCTTGATATGCCTGTAAATATACCAAAATAAATACTTTTGGGTAGGGTGGGGTCTTTTGCTTTGTTTTGGNTCCATTCTAAATCTTCTCTTTCAGATACTTAGAAAAGAGAATGAAGCAGAAACTTACATTTAATAGCATGAATTAGAGGCATTTTGCAACTAAATAAATAATTTTTGCCTCATTTATTCAAGTAGTCAGTTTACATAGCTGGAAAATTTGTTATTGAAAATTGTATGCAAAGTTAGTCTACATCCATTCATTCATTAATTCAAACAAACTCACATTACTTCTATAAGCATACCATTTTGCAATTACCATTTTACTTGATAAATTCAAAGTCTCTAAATGAACACGAAAGATTATTTCATTTTTCTCAGTGCAATATCCAAAGCCACAAAAGGATAACAATGAGAATAAAAGTACATTTCTCATGAAATTTCATCTACAGGATTTTTTCAGCTGTTAAAATACTACTTTTTGTGTTTTTCAGCCCAATCATTTTTACTAATTCACCTGGGAAGCTTTGAACTTGTTTTCAATCAAGAAGTTAATTTGAAGACATGAAACATCTCACCCACCCTTTATTATTAATAAAAATTGGGACATTTAACTGCCTTGATGAGACAGGAAGCTCTTTCTAGTGTTTGAAAATAGAAAGCATTTGTTCAGCATATTTCCTAGCACCTTTCACTCTGTGGCCAGAGTAAAACACCAGGAAGCTTTTCACTCAATTTTTTACGGAGAAAAAAAAAAAAAACCAAGAAGGCATGAAACTTCTCATGATTTGCTTTACTTAGTACAAGGTGCAATGTGAAGTCTGACTTCTTGGGTAAAAAATGTACTGAAAACTTGAGTGAGGTAAATTCTTATGAATATGTTAAATAATGGAGGGACTTTTTCCTTCCTTTCTCAGTTTATGATTTAGGGGGGTTAATTTATTTATTTATTTATTTATTATTTTATTTATTTATTTTCCCTTGCAAATGAGCTTGATATGCCTGTAAATATACCAAAATAAATACTTTTGGGTAGGGTGGGGTCTTTTGCTTTGTTTTGGGGATTTTTTTTTTCTTTCTGTTGCATTTACACTTTCTAGCTAAAGTGATTAGAGAAATCTGAAGGTACGCCATGCTTAAATGGCTTTAGCTCTAAACTGGAGGGGAAATTTTTTCTTTGCTTACTTTTTTCGCTAAGAAAATAAATTTAATATAGCATTTAGAAAATTTTAAGATTTCCTCTCTAATCCTATTTTGTGTAGAAAGGTATTTTTTAATCAGTCCTAGGACGCTTTGCTGCACATTATAGAGAATGAAATTAATATTCAGCATCTATCTCAGCAAGAACAGAATGAAAAAAGTACTGTCTTAATGGTATTTATTGACTGGTTTCAGTAAACCTTAATATTAACTAAAAAAGACTGAAACAAAACCAAAAAACAAAGCCAAAAGTATTTAGATCTAAATATACAAGATCAACTTTATGTTATTGCATGCAAGAAATTACTCCAAGATTGAAATGCATATATTCAGCACTACGCTTAGTTCAGAAGCCCTAATAACTGAAAGTTATATAAATTAGATGTTAGCCTTTGTCTATGTAAATATAGAATAATGTCAAAAATAATTCTTAATGCCATCATTTATGCATGATCCTTACTTTACACTCAATTTTTAATCTTAAGTGTTCTTAAATGGGAAGAAAATTACTAATTAAGAAAAGCTGAAATTTATCCTGTGGTGGACGTCAATGCCTTATTTATATGCCACTTAAACATTATTTTGAAGTTCTAAGTAGGATTCAAAGGATGAAGTGGCCTGTGACATATCTCTGCACAGAAACAAATTTCCCATTTGCAAAGCTTACATGTTGCAAAAAATCCTGAATACTCTATAAACTGGGAAAAAATTCACACAGACCTCATATACAGATACACATTAACTGTATTGTTCCTAAGGTAAAAGCCACATTCCCTTCATTACTGATAGATTTTAACAGATATTGTTATACTTACCACTCTGTGATATTTTATTTTATTTTATTTTATTTTATTTTGTAAAAGTAAGGACACAGAATTAATCAGTCCCATCTGCATGCACAAAAGACATGACACAGGGAACAAAAACCATCTGAAACAAGACTGTGCTTCCTTTCACAAGCAATAGGGGAAATGAATGTCATCACTAAGCTGAAGACATAAAGAGATTCAAAATTAAAAATCCTTTGAAAGCTTCCAACAAGATTCCTATAATCAGCAGGAAGATAAGTAATGATCAAAGCCCCTTAAAATAATATTGCTCACCCCATTAGAACTACTTAAATGTACCCTACCATTCATCAGAAATTATACAAGATTACTGCAGAAACTATGCCATTGTTTCAGTAAGAAGCCCAGATGTTTTAAGGGTAGACTTCACAACTCACATAAGGTTAAAAGCCAAGACTAAAAAAGAAACCGAACCAAACCAAATCAAACCAAAATGTATCCCCCCCCCCCCACCCCTGCCAGCTGCAGTTATAATCCTTCATTATTGCTAATGTAACACTTCATAGGTGCTCAATTGCTCTGCCAAATTGCCTCATATTGAAGTTGAGTCATGGAAAGGGAAGCAAAATGAATGCTCACGCAGTGGACTGATATTAACATTTTGGTTAGGTTTTTGTTTGTTGGTTTTTTTTTATTATTCCCTTAAACAAAGGTCATATAAACATTGTTTTTTTATTTTCTCCTGCAGAAGCATTGGTTTTGTTAAGTTTCATCTCAGCTACTCTGTGATTAGTGTAAGAAGAAAAGCACTGTTCTGCCTACTTCATCACTAGTGCTGCCCTATGAAATAGCCCCAGGGACATTACACACTGCTAAGTGTCAATTTAGGATCTGAAAACATTTCTAAATAGAAGTCCAGAATAATGTATGTTTGACACTTCTACTAAACATTTGAGATTTATTATCTACTGCACTGTCTGCTTTTAATAGCAATATTGTTATTGCTTTTGTCGATAGCAATTTGAAGTGGTCACCTTGTCTCCTCCTTTAAACATTCAGAGGTAGCTCATATGGCATTGTTTATTAGAGTTACTTGTAGATGGAGGAAGCTTGCAGTTTCAGAAATTGCTTACTGCAAGTTTTTTCAAAGTGAATGTCAGTTTTTAGTAGATGCAGTGTGCAAGTTCAATTTGATTGTCACATTTATTTACCTAGACTTAGACACACAAGTATAGGAACTCCTATTTTGTGCTCCAGGTATGCTTGTCAATATAACTGCAGTGCAAACATCTGTATGAATTAAAAACAGGAGCATACTTGCCTCAGATACACATACCCAAGCAAGACAAAGACTACCCAAATAAGACCAACACATTTCCATTTCACCTATAATCCAAATGTTATATACACTTTCTCTATCAACTTTTTTTATTCTCAAATATTTTATAACAGCTTTGAAACTACAGCCCCTAGTACCATGTTCATTATTACATTGCCTTGAAACCCAGGAAAATTCTATCACTTCCAAAAAATCTTCAAGAAATCATTCAAACAAGTTTCATCTATGTCAGCAAACATCCAACCAAACGTAACAGACAACTACTGCAAGGAAATGAATGGAATAGAATGGAATGGAATGGAGTGGAATGGAATAATTCAAATAGAATAGAACAGAATAGAATAGAATAGAACAGAATAGACATTATTTTCAGTTGAAAGAGACTGGCATGTTACTAAGGGCACAGTCCAAGTACCTCTTAAACACTGGCAGGCTTGGGACATTAATCACTCCTCCAGGAAACCTGTTTAAGTGCTTGACCACCCTTTTGCTAAGTCCAGTCTAAATCTCCTCTGGAGCAGCTTTGAATGATTCCCACATGTCCTGTCACTGCATACCAGAGTGAAGCAATCAGCAGCTTCCTCTCCACTTCTCCTCCTCAGGAACCTGAAGAGTGCAATGAGATCACTCATCAGCCTTCTTTTGTCCAAAATAGACAAATCTTGCATCCTCAGCCAGTCCTGATAGAAAATTCCTTCACATTTCACCAGTTTATTCCATTCCTTTGGACACTTTCAAGGACCTTCACATCCTGCTTAAATTGTGGGGTCTGGAACTGCACACAGCACTCACTGTGTAAGACTGTGATGATGCTGAAGAGGGATAATCACCTCTTTTGGCCAGTTGGTTGTATTTGGTGCACTCTAGTGTGGTATTTGCCCTCTTGGCTACCAGGGCACACTGTGGCCTCTCACTGAGACTGCTGATGACCAGCAGATCCTCTTCTGCAGGGCTGCTCTCCAGTCACTCTCCTAGTTTATACTTGGCATTACTCCATTCTAGGTGCAGAATCTGATATATGGACTTGTTAAATTTAATCACATTAATCACATTAATCACAACCCAATGCTTCTAAGATGATAGCTTCAGCCTATCTAGATCCCTCTGAAAGGCCTCCTGTCTGTCAAGACAGTCAACAGCACCTCCCAGGTTGGTATCATCAGCAGAGTTACTAATGGTGCTTTCAACTCCTGCAGCCAGATCCTTGGTAACATACAAATAGAACTGTCCCTAGAACTGAGCCCTGAGGAACACCTCAGGGCCTGGTGACCAGCTGCCAGCCAGGCAGAGCCTTACCCACTATAATCCAGAAAAATTATTGTGCATGGTAATGATGAGACTGTTTTTCCTTCATCAAGAACATTATCACAAATTCTTCAGCATTGTCTCCTGTCCTAGTTTAGGGCAAATTTGTGAGGAAATTTCTGAAGGGGTCTCTCTAGAAAGCAGATTCAAGTGGCCCCTCTCCCAACTGGTTGGAGAAAAGATTTTTTGGAGAAAAGTAAAAAAAAATCTGTTTATTTAACAAGTAAAGTACTCACAAATATAAGAAAGGAATAAAATTAAACAATAAAACCTCTCACTGCTCTGAAGAAATGGCCAGTTCAGAAGGTCCTTTTTGTGGGGGGTAGTTTGGCTTGCTCAGTCTCCTGTAAGCTCCTCTGGTGCTGGAAAATGCTGTGTCCCAGGCCCCGGTGGGCCACAGATGTGAGCTGCTGGTGTTTTTGGGTTTTCAGTCCAGAGCAGGGCTGAACAGCCCCCCAAAAAAGAAAAGCCACAGTCTGGGGAACTTCTCTGGCTCAGTTAGCAAAGAAAAAAAATTAACTAAAAAGCAGAGGAGAGCTCTCTCCCACTGTCCCTGCTGCAGACAACACAGTCCGTGAGAAGGAATGTGGGGGGAGCAAGTGCGGTTTCTGCAAACAAACTCCGGCTTCTTCTTTCCCCCTTCACTCTTGGAACCAGTCTTCAAGGTGCAGAACTTAATATCCAGCATAAACAGAACAGATGACTGGGGATACAAGCATTATAAAGTTACTCTAGGACATCTCCAACCCTTAAAAAAGATTGTCATTGGAAACATAATACACTATCTTATCTCATACAGAAAAAGGTCAGGTACTAACAAAAATGTTTGGATTTCATGAGAAACTGTGCTTGCTGAGGTCGATTTGGGAAGTAATTCTGGATAAATAAAAGCAGTCCTACTCTCATTTTGTAATTATATAAATATGGGAATAATGACAAAAAGTCCTCATCGTGATTTATTTCAAAGAGAAGATCAGCAGCTAAGTGTAGAAAAGTAGCAAGACAGGAAAAAACACCAGTTGAGAAAGAAAACCAGACTGAAATTTCGTTGAAACTTCTTGCACAAACTTAACCAGAAATGGGTGACAAAGTATGAGTCCCTTGACCACATTAAAATATAACTTTCCAAACAGAAAATAAATGTTTTTCCTCTAAAGAAACCAATTAATTTCTAAATTAAAAATTAAAACCTTTATCAGAAAAGGAGTCAGTATTTTCTTGGCAATTTCAAAAACCAGGCAGAATAAGTAGTAAAACCTTAAAATATGGAGCAGAATTTTCTCAAAACAATTGGTTTTCAATGCTAATTACAAAGTAAGTAAGTCAGGAGGCACAGATTTTTTTTCCCTTAGTTTTTAAATTTGTAAAGGTAAAAAGGAAAAAACATTCCATAACTGCTTGAAAAACTTCACTAAATATTCGATGACACAAGAACAGATGTGAGATGTGTCTTGAGGGAATGCCAGCAGGGCAACTGTTTAGAGCTTACACTACAGAAAGTCCCAATAGACCAAGCAAAGTAGCTGGCCAAGTGATTTGCAAGAATGATGGAAAAGGAGCCTGTGACTTAACCTCTTCCTAGAGCATTTGGTTAAGAATAATAAAGAATAATAGTAACAACACTTCACATCTCTCCTCTTAAACTGAAAAGGACATGTGCTATAAATTTTGTGAAATGTGAGAATAATCCAAGACTGATTTAGACAGAGTAAATCTATGGTGGTCTTCTGGATTTAATGGATATATACCATGTGTGAATTTGGCTACTGAATGAGAATTCACACTTTCCATTTGGGGCTATTTTAAGCATCTAGCATTGGCAGAAGTTAGAGGATCTTTAGGTAGGAGCTGATAGTCAACAGATTAAAAAAAGAAAAAAAAAAAAAAAAGAAAAAAAAAAACCAAACCCAGAGATATGGCCACAGAACGATCAAGAATACTGAAGTCAGGAAGCCCATAATTTAGCACAGTGAGTTATTTCCCTTTTCCCACTTTTCCAAATATATAATTTGTCTGCTTTTCCTAATACATCATTAAATTATGCAAATTCACATAACTGAAATCCTATTATTGTTATTCAAAAATGCTGCATTTTAAAGAGATGTATAAAGAACTCATGTACTCAAAACAGTACCTGTGCTGATGGTTTTAAATAAAATTGTCTCCCGTGTTCAGTTTACATTTAAAAGTTTATAGGTTGCCAACACTTGCGATGAAAATAAATTCAATTATTCAATAAACAAATTATTTCATTAGCAAACAAAATTATATAAAGTTACCAATGACATGAATTGTTGTGAAATGAGAAACAGGTAATACATGCTAAACCTCAGTTGAAGATCATAGATTTTCAATGCAGAAATCTGCAATTTTTATGCAACTGGGTCTAAAGTTTTGCTCAGAATCTGACAATCATACGTGTTTGTGAGGTTTAGTTTCTCAATCACATTTCTGTAATCCTTCTAAATTAAACAGCAGAAAAATCTTTCAGGAGTCATATTTTAAACTGAATTGTAATTGAAATAGATCCATTGACTAGAGGTTAATTAGCTGAAAGTAATAACTGAAAAAGTTTTAATTCATATGAATCACAAGTTGTAGATTCTAGTATTTTAACTTACACATGGAAATGTAATTCAGTCTTCTTAGAATCACATCTTTGTAGACATTTTAATAAAAGCAGCTAATATTAAAGTATTAATAATACATTGTTAGTACTGTATTTACTCAAACTGAAGAGTTTTGATGTTTAAAGAACGTATTGAAAAGTGTCAGAGAAGTATATGTACTTATGAGCTCCAGTAAAAGATGAGGTAGAAAATTAAAACAACCTTCAATCTCTCCTAGTAAGTGGGAATTGTGTCAAACTTTAAATTAAATGTGCTTGGGTATTCTGCTTCTTGTGTAAGGGCTCAATCAGCAATAAGCCTCAAAGCTATACTTCCTGCTAAAATTAAGACATCTATTTGGCTACATAAAAATTAAAACTATTCATCATGGACACACATCTAAATGAAGGACATGCTCTATGAGTATGACAAAACATCACCAATGGATCATGGAGAACATTTTTTTCCTTTGGATGGAGTTTTGTTTTGTTTGGAGATTTTGCTTGTTTGTTTGGGTTTCTGTTTTGTTAAAAGCACAGAAAAAACAGTCTCTCAAACAAAATCAAACCTGGAATTGGACCTGAAGAAAGAGTTCTTGCATATGTTTTGGAAGGAAATTCAGGAGTTAGATGTGTGATTGTAATGTTCTTCAGAGGTGACATTGTCCATGGGACCTGATGGGCACTAAAATAAATTAAAGGCATGTAATGGACTTCAGTAAAATCTGAAACTTTTTATGAATTATCACACACTTCACTGAAGTCACATTTTATGGGCAAGTATGACTAAGATAATTTAGTAAGATATTTCATATGTGTTTTAAAACTCTTTGCATAGCAACAGATTTTTTTTTCCCTTGTCCTGCCCTGATCTTGATCCAACACTTGGTAAGGGCTCTGAAATCACAATCTTGTATTGGAACAACGTTTAACATTTTTTAAAGTATATTATGAAAAGATTAAAAAAAAATCTTAGAATAGTTCATTATCACTCTCTATCTTGTTAGTCCAGCTTCCATAATCACCTCGATTAAGCAGATTGTGGCTCAGATCTCATACATCTATTTTTTAGTACGGTATTTTTACAAGCACCAGTAACATCTGTCCTTTTCATTCTCTTCACAGCATCCAACCACTCTGGCAGATGTTTCTAAAACCATACTGTCTGGTAACATTTAAAGGAATACAGTATTTGCATAAGCACTGGGAATTCCAATCTTAGTACTTTCCATACTGTTTTAATTTTTTTAAATCAACATTTTTTGTTCTATACACATAATTTTGTTTTACTCCTCATAAAGCAGACATTGTGTGCACACATCTGTTAAATCTGGGCTGCATTTATTACAGTTCTCCTCTTCCAGAAACAGGAAGGATTAATTACCACAGACCAGCTCTAGAAGCACCCCCGTGTTTCTTAACACACAAAATTAATTCAGAGTTGACAAAACTCTTTCAGACACAACCTGCTTCCTGCTGATGGCGCTTTATTAGCATATTCTTCCCAGAAAAAAAATGCCTCATAGACCCTTTTTACCTCTCCTCAGAGTTCAATTTGTAAAGCACTGAGTGACAGGCAGCAAAATGGCTTGAATATATCTAAGGCAAGTTGCCAAATCCTCCCGATAGAAGCACTTTGGAGCCTTTGTTCTGAGTACATTAAAGTCACAGAAGGTCCATGTACTGTAGACTGTACAGGGCAGGCAGGATGTTCACAGTAAGACAAAACAGCAGGTGATAAATGACATTAAATAACAGTGAGAATTTACCACAGACTAAATTAACTACTGGAGTGAAATGTTCTCAGCTCCAAGGCTATATTAACAGTGAATTTATAATCAGGTGATTATAATTCTTTTTAGTGTTCAAAGAAGTCTATATGTAAAAATGATCAAGACAGCTCTATTTAACTCCAAAGACAAGCTGTTGGAACGTGTTCTAAAAATGATAGAGAGTAACTCTCCTTTCCACTCTTATTGAGTAATTTATACAATCAGTATATAAAAGCGAATTTGATTGTTAGATGTCTGACATGCTCTATTTCATGAAAAATTAAAGTCACACTGAGTTGCTCCTAGCTGGTCAAACACTTAAAAAGAGGAATCTGTAATTTCAGTTTAAGAAACTTGAAAATTAATATTTCCTGGCTCTGAGATAAGGGGCAAAAAAGGTGAACTGCTGTCATCTATATAAAATTCTACTGAGTTTTTTGTTTTGTTACAAAATTAATATTATAATTTAATGAAGTAATCAGTTCACTAATTGACATTACTGCACAAATTCCTGATATTGCTTATATATATGATTTTTATAATAGTAAAAGTACAATTACTTCCTATAAATAAAAAAGAGAATCCCAAGGAGGGAAAAATAAATTATTTATGTATTTCATTTACATTTACACATTATCTATTTATATATTTAATGAATATGGTACCATTGATTTTTCTAGTACTTTTTTCTCAACATGGAAAGACAATTTTTCCTGATATACTACAGACTTCTCCCTATTTTGGTTGCCTAAAGTTAACACAGCTCCTCTAGAATGTCTGTCAGAATCTGCATATTTTTTTCTCTATGAAAAGAACACAAACATCTAAAGATAGTGAAACAACTTAAGCAAGCACTGAAGATCAAACTCAATAAAGAAAAAAAAAAGACAAATGCAATAGAAAAAAGAAACACTGAATGAGAAGCACTTTGAAGAAAGGCCTAAATACTGTGTTCTAAGACTTGGCATTATGTCCATTTAAAACTTGTGGGGGGTTTATATAGGCACCTTGTCCTGAGTGCTGTGAGTATTTATTAAGGTGCACAAGATAAAGGAAGAAAGTCTTAGAAGTTAATGTATTTTATATTGTTAGGCTAAATTAACAAGTTTAATTTGACCTAGTGGCCTCACACAAAAGTATTTAAACCTGGATGTGGTCCCTATGCTCTATCAGCTGAACACAAGCCCCAGATTTCCTCTTTCCCTAAGAAGTTCATCCTTTTCTGAGATGAGGGAAGATTGTTATGATGGGTGGAAGACTCAAAGCATTTATTTATTTAAAGTTGTAATTCATTCCAATTGCTCTTAATTCCTCAGCTTGGGTTTACTGCCGACGTCACTCCCAAAAGGTAGTAGGCATTAGCTGTACTTCATGAGTATCTATAGCTGCTAGTTGTTACTCAATATTTGGAATCCTAACAGTATGATACAAACCATTTACTTTCCACACAGTGTCCACTATACTTCATAGAACAGAACTAAGAGGCATAAAATAAAAACATATCTTATTTTGTTCTTATGTTATGGATTTCATGCACATGGAATGTTCATTAATTCCATTTCTCAAAAGCTTTTAAAATATATTCAAAATTTACAATAGACTGCCTATGCTGAGTTAAATGGAAAAAAAAAAAGAAAAAAATTATTATTTTCTAAGCCTAAGAGTTTCTAACTACAGTAACAGTGTAAAACCAGTTTAAATAACTCTACTGTTGAAGGGTCACAGTGGACTTGTCAGTTTTCAGAAGAAAAAAAAAAAAAAACAAACCCTGGGTTCCTATGATTTCTCCAGAGGCCAATCAGGCATGAGGATATTTTTAATTATGTCTTTTGTTCTTTTCAATGCGTGTATTTCATGGGAAACATTCCAAGAAGCATTTCATTCCAAGAAAAAAAAAATATTGAACAAGCTATAGCAGAGGTGTCATGTTGTAAGCATTATCAAATTCTTCAAGACAGAAAAAATTCCTCCTGTGTACTCTCACAAGTTCCCAAGGAATGTATTGGATCCAGCTGCCAAACTCATCATAGTGGGTTAAATCATGTTTTTCAGTTTGATGCTTTACTATAAGACAAAATCTTGCCGAGTGTTCTGGGTTTTTTTGGTTTTGTTTTTTTGGTTGTTGTTGGTTTGGGGTTTTTTTGTTTGTTTGGTTGGTTTGGTTCGTTTTTTGTTTGGCTTTTTTTGGTTTTTTTTGGGGGGGGTTTGGTTTGGTTTTTTTTGTTTGGTTTTTTGTGTTTTTTGGTGGTTTTTTTTTTGTTTTTTGTTTTTTATTGCATTCTGTATAGCAGATACTGTTACATAACTTTTTGTTTTGTTTGTTTGTTTTGTTTGTTTTTTTAATTAGAAAATGAGAATACTTAAAATATAGCAATCTAAGATTTATATTCAACCAGTCATTTATGCTCATAAAAATTGCATTAAGAGCAATCATATGGCCCCAATGTGAAATTAGAAACCAAAATGAAAACAAACAAACAAAAAAACAAACACCTTGATTGAATATTGTGGCTTCTTTATTTAATCAGTGAAAGGCTACCTTGGAATTTACACAACAGTGTATTTTAGAAATGTCCCATCTCTATGCTAGAAGATTTCTGAATTCTCATATTTAATCTTACAACCATCAAAACTATCCATAATTTCTTCTTCTGGGTGGAGTACTGTCATTATTAGTTACCAGCAGGCAAATTTCTTATTCTGGGTGGAGCTGTGATGTCAGTGATCAGCAGGCAGAGAGAAAAACATATTCTGAGTATAGTTTCCTTGGTTCCTCCATTTTTCTGATTTAAAACATCAACAAATTGTAAGAGGAAGAAAGTCTCCTTCCTTTGTGCAGAGTAAGCTTGTCTCTCAGAGTGATATGTGATTTAAAACACTATTGTTCAATCACTTTCTATTTTAAAAATACACTTCCAATCATTTTGCCCTTTGATAAGGTAGGTGTATAGTTTCTTATCTTTATCATAATTTCTGCAAAGTGCTTCCACAGCTGCTTTAACAAAACAACAACTATAATAACAAAAGCATGCACAAATCACTTTCTATCAGTGCTTGGAATCCAGACTGACTATTCTTGGCTTCTCCATCAAAAGGTCAGGTTACACCACAAGTCTTTCATCAATTGTTCTGTGGCAAGGTCTTTTGTATTTCTGATCTTGTTGTTGCTAGGGTAGACTCTTTTTCAGTGTTTTGCTTTGTTTAACTCCCTATACTTACTACATTGAGATAAATATGCGTATGATGCAGCTCTCAGCAGACTCAGCTCTGTGCCCTGTGCCTCAGAGCAAAGCAAAGGTATGTAAATTGGCAACAGCAGTTTGCTGTCTCTTCTCTGAACAGATTGGACCCCAAGACAGGCCCTCTGGCACTCTTTCATTCTGCTGCTGTTTCTTGCCATTGTGAAGTTCTCCATGGCTTGTTCCTTGCTGTTAACACTAGGAAATCTCACAAGCATTCAAAGGAAAAATGTCAAAGGTCATTAGAAAAAAAAAATCTCAGTGTGTGTTTTTAAGAAATGTCATATTATTGTTCTTCAGGAGATATATTAAAGAGAGAACAAGGAATCCACAAAAATATATAATTCCTAATTCCATGCTGATTATTTTTGCTTGAAATGAAACTTTCATAATTGTGAATATGTAGAGAAAAATCAAATATTAGGTGTTGCAGCAGTCTTTAAAAATAGAATCATGAATTTTTGATTGTTCAAGCAGACAGCATTAAATTTATCACATATTATTTTTAATGGACTGTCCAGGTTACTAAAGAGCTGAAAGCACCTAATTTA
The DNA here is from genome assembly GCA_013397375.1 of Toxostoma redivivum. Taxonomy (NCBI): domain Eukaryota; kingdom Metazoa; phylum Chordata; class Aves; order Passeriformes; family Mimidae; genus Toxostoma; species Toxostoma redivivum. The sequence continues at coordinate 1,332,252 of VXBI01003337.1, read as the reverse complement.
AAACTCTATTGGGAACATTAATTACGTTTTTTATAGATACAATCTGCCAACTTTCCCATGACTACATAGCAGCAAATTTAAATTTTCTACAGACTTTAGATAGCTGTACTGCTAAAGTAATGCATATTCCACAGCTCTAATATGCAACAGTGGGCAAATATATAGACCATGTGAAGTGTACTTCTGCTACCTGTCTCTCACAATGGTACATGTTTGGGAATTTGAAAACTAATTTTCTTGGCTCAGAATTCTATGTATGCTACAGTTCTTTCGATCTCTAATGTTAAAAGCCTGAAAAATGCTGTGTTTGATGACTCTGCACTACTTGCAACATGCTTATTACGCAAGGAAAAGATTCTCCATTTTATTTTTTTTCAACATAATAGCAATTCTGATCACAAAAAAAAGGAAAGAAATCAAAGTTTAAACCCTTTACAATTTACTATCTGGAAGCCTGCAGCCATTAGTCTGTCTCTGTGAATATGGTTTCAGACAAAAATTATCAGGGACTGCATGCATCTGTGAGATGTTTCCTATTTTATACTTCCACATATTTTCCTCATGCACACCTAGTTACATCCAGCTGCCATAGTCAACTGCTGCTGAAACTGATCCTGGCTGTTCTGGCAGTTTCAGTCAAAACCATTGCAAGCAATGGGCAGATTCTAACTCCATAACTCAATTAGACTCTCAGAAGAGGGCAGTGGTTTTTGGCCCAGACTTACTCCTGCTGGAGCATTTGTGAGACAGGTGTAGACACTTAAAATCATGTTTCTTTCTTGGTAAGAAAAGCATAGAGTAAGTTGACCTCAGTGGAAGAAACACATTCTTTATGTCTGTGTGTGTGGGAAAAAGAAGTGGTATCACTGAAGCACCAAAAAGTGACATGGTGCTGAGCACAGGCTATTTATCTTGCTAAACATACAGGCCAAGTCATACAATCTTTGTTCATTTAAAACTACACTGATTCCAAAAGAAACTGACTACATAATTTCCCTCACTATGAATAATTCTACTAAATGAATATATTTAATGCACATGAATATTTATCACTTCTAGCTTATGAAGTATTGCTAGTACTGAAATCATTGTGAGACTAAAACAATATTCTGCATTTAAAAGGTCTTTTTACTATCTCTGTATCTGTCTGCTATTGAAGAAATCCTACAATAATTTCAATGAGGTTGACACTAACATCTGCACTGTGGTAAAAATATCAGAAGAAAACAAATTGCATTGGATATCTTACACATTTCTACTGACATTAACATGGTTGGTGTTTCTCACCTTGTCCCTGCCCCAGTAAATTAATAATGCTGAATACAACTGCAATAGTTGCATTAAATACAATTGTGGGGCATTTTATTTTTCAAAGTTTGCCAAAACACTTATTCAAGTTATTGCTTTATATAAGATATATCAGTTGTAGTGATGTTTTGCACCAAATATTCCACAGAAATTTGTTTGACTCTTGGGAGCAAAAGAAATTAAAAATATTTTGTTATCTATCTATTTCCAGGAGGTGCACAATATTTATTGCAAAATATTTTGAGGGGGAAAAAAAAGAAGAAAATTCTCAAAATAGAAATCACAGCCCTACTGTTTTCTCTACTAAGAGCAGTTTTATATTTATTTACATTTTTTATTCATTTGTGGGTGTGTCAATACATTAAATATGTACGCAGTTACTATGCCATAGGGACAAGTCTACAGCATCTAAATTTACCATAAGGCTGGATGTTTTTAATGAAATATGGTTAACATTTGAAAGGTTCAGACATTCTGACAGAGCTGCTGGAAAGGACAAGACAAATCAGATTGTTTGGTTCTTATGTCCTGTAAAAAAATCAAAATGCTTACCAAGCTGTGTTTAATTTTATTAAAGCAATCCAGGAAGCAGGGATAGAACCATCCACAATGCTGATGGACAAAAAGGATCTCTGTTTTGGTACAACTTTTTAGCTCATCACATGACATAGTGTACCACAGCAGGCCTTGCTAAGGGTATACCATTTCTGTCTTCCAGTAAATCTGTGCTGGAAATTCTTCTTAGTTATACAACAGATTTTTTTTTTCTTTTTCTTTCTTTTTGTTTTTAGGTATTAATGTTTACTTGCTACTGATACTCTGGGAGGCGATTCCAAATTTTGGTCAGCAGGCTACTGACAATCCCTATCAATGTAGCTGGTGCTGTGTGGCCTGGACTGGAAACTTCTTACTACATTTCTTTTAAGGATAGTCAAAATTCTTGCTTCATGAAGGCAATGGCAAAGACATTGTCCAAATGGAAAGTAAATGTTGCAGGCATCAAAGTCCTGTTGAACTTAGAAATTAATACTGCAGAATTCTAGGTGATGTTAGAAACAGAGTAAAATGAGGAAATTTGAGTATTGGACTTTGTGGCTCTTAATAGTGTTTCTAAAAAGCCACTGAGTATCTTTTCTTTGACCTTTACTGGAAGGCTTTTAGTTTTCACTTGATTTCCTCTTAGTCTAAACACAATATTTGAAATAAATAATAAAATTCAAATGTATTTTCTTCTTTCTTTTCAAAGGACTTTCAAGTTCTATACTTCATGTGGGTTTCAACCACAACCTTAAAAATGGCCTAGGATTTTACTGAAAACTAACTCCATTTGTTGTTAAGACTGGATTAAAATATATATATGTATCTTTAGCGTTTTAACATTAAACATTATTTTGCTTTTCTTCCTCTTCTACAATTGTGTTTTAGCAAACAAGGTTTTTAGCAAGCATCATGGGGTCAAAGCTTTAGGCAGAAAAGTCATTGCAAGTACAAAATTGTGAAATGTACGTCTCTGTTACTAACTGCATATTACCATTCCAACACAAGCATTGCTTATTCCTACAAGACATTTCATCCTGAATTGCTGTTTGAATTAAGATTAGGCAAAATAGGTTAGCTTTGCAGGGTAAAATAAAATGATAGTAAGAAAAACAAACATGGCAATCTCTTACCTTAGGTAGAAGCCCAAGCTTTAGCATGCCTACTTTATAGCTAAAGAACACACACATGTATACACGCACATTAGTTATGTCATATTCCTCATATAAATATTAAAAGTTGAATGTTTCTGAAAATCACCCTAAATTTTAAGATCCCTTACATCTAACAATACAAAACTCTGTAAGTCGTTTCCCTGTCTGGAAGTATATTATAACAAGTATTCTAAGATTGTTTAAATTGCCCTCTGGAAGTACATTCTATTACTGAAATCTAAATAACTGAGGTTTTATATTTAAGTAGTTATGACTGTTTATAAATGGCATTTGTTTCTACTATAATTGAGCCCTAACCTGAGAATTATAAACACTTTATTTTCCTGGAAAATCTGTGAAATACCACAAGGAAAGCAGGATGACAAAGTTTTAGAAAACTAAATCCAGGGAAAATTAATTCTGTCTGAACTGCAAACATAAAGCACTATAGAACACAGTCCAGAAGTGCACATTGCAATTCCATTATCTGAAATCCAGTTATTTTTTCATGTCTCAAATGTAGAAATTGGACTTATAACAAGAAAGGCTGAAGCTAAAATGGTTGAAATGTTAGGGAAATTTGCTAAAGTGCATAACCAGGACTTTTGTGTAAATGTTATAGTACAGAATCTTAGGCATAACCTAGGAAAAAAAAAAGTCAGTCCCCAAACTGTTGAGTTGGTCAGAGCTTCAGCAATGCTGTTCAGCATTTGGCCTTTCCCCTCATGTTGGCAACATTTCTTTTTCCTTCCTGTCAGATGGCAATCATTTCATATGGTGCTCTCTACACCATATGAATGTAGAGCTCTTCTACTCCCATGTGATTTTGCATACTGTTTTGGCTCTCCCAACATAGCTCTCAGTCTGGAGCCTCTGTAATTTACACTGCTGTATAGAAAAACCCTCTCTATGTAAGGATGGAAAAAACAGAAAAAGCAGTGAAAAATCTAGCCATCATAGGTGTGTTTATTAAATTACACTGTCTTGTTCCCCTTTTCTTCTCTTTTGCCAGTCAAATCAGCCTTCAGTGCCATTTATCTCAGGGTGTCTTAAGGTCCTACTTTCTTTTTTCTTCATGTGATACTTTAAACTCCTGTTAAAAATCTAATTGAGCCCTGGAACAGGCTCCCCAGGGAAGTGGTAACAGCACCAGCCTGACAGAGCTCAAGAAGCATTTGGACAATGCTCTTGCACACATGGTGAGACTCTTGGAGTGTCCTGTGCAGGGGTAGGAGTGGAGCTTTGATGATGCTTGTGCATCTCTTCAAACTCAGGATTTTTTGTGATTCTGTGATTCTTCAGGTTGCAGAACAACTAAACTTCTTCTTGAGTATCTGTGAGAAAAGATAGATCCATGTATCTTCAAAATAATATAAAGGTTTCTCCCAACTGATTTCTAATTGAGATTCTTGTAATTAGTATTATAAAATCATTTGTTATTCTTTTTGCTCATAATAAAAAATGAAACAACCTCAAATGAAAGAGTAGCAAGTATATATAACTCAGTTGATAATTTACATAATTATATTGGTCTAAAGCACAAGCTTCTCTTTCATTCCCTGCTGTTCATTATATCTATTATTTTGTCATCAAGTAGAATTGTTTGAAAAAATGTCTTCCATATCTTATATTCTTCCATAATAAATGTGTTTCTTTTCTGTAATATACAGTAAAGTTTAAAACTCAATATAAGTTTTAAATTGTAAGACTAACACAAATGTAAAGTTCTTTATTTTTTTCAAGAAGAAAATTGTAAAGATCTATGGAATATAAAGAAATGGGGATATTTAAAATAACACTGCATACACAAGATAAAAAGTACCATTAAAAGGGGTGAGAAAGAATATTATATACTTATTAATTCTTCCTCCTTTATATATGTTTGTACATATGTAGACAATCTTTTAAGCATATCATATTTCTGGTGAGATCATTATAGTCAAATAATGTACTTTCATTACAGAAACTTACTTTTCACAATTAATAATCTTTTTCTGTAGAGCATTAAGTTCTTTGTCAATTGAAATGTTGGGTCATACTAGATGACTGGTTCTTAAATATTGTTCCCCTTTCTCAAATTTTTACATGTTCTTACATCTATCTGCTCACAAGTGCTTTTAGAAGGAAAATTATCATCTGTATAGAGCAGCTGTCTCAGATTAATAGTGACAAAGTGAATAAAGTCCCATAGGAAACACTAACATGTATGAACATGCTTTCTGCAGGAATTGATCTGCTATTCAAAAACTCAGGATCAGGTTCGAGAATATTATGTGCACTTGAGAGAAAATACAACTACAACCTCTGCATGGGCAGAGGGTCTATTTTGAGGTGGAATTGCTGTCATTCTGCACCCCTGTTCTAAAAGGACTGAGGAAATTGAAGGTGACCTATAGCTGGCACAAAACTCACTTTATTGAGGTTCAATGTGGGAGCATATAATCTCTAGACAGACTTTTATAGACAACAATTTCAAAATGTTTCCATGACAAAATACAATACCACCTGGGTTTGGCCTGCTATGTGAAGCACCTCTTATTCAGCATTTCAACAAAATCAATATGAATGCAAAAAGACTCAGCTAGGGGAAAAAAGAAAACCAAAACCAAAAAGAAAAAGAAAACCAAAACCAAAAAAAAATGTAGAGAGAAAGAAAATTCAGATCCTTTTTTCTCCAATTTCTGAGCAAAATTAGGTTCCTCCTCTTGTTAGTCCTTAGAACAATGATAAAAAGTAACAATGAAGTCCTATCTTGACAGCAGTCCTTCAATGTTGAGAGGAACTCCACCGGAATTATAAGTAGTGAAAAAAGTAAATCCTTTATTTAAGTGGAATTCAGTCAACATGTGTTTCAAAAACAAAAATATAATTTGAGAAAAAACCCACCTAAGAATTCCTTTTTCTTTCAAATTAATAATAAGTAATTCAATTCCTAAGATGTCATTTCATAGTAGTTATTGAGGGACTTACTCCAAACACAATACATGTAATAAAAAAAGGAATATTTTTTAATTTAGTTTAAGTAGAACTGTACATTTCTCAAATAAAAATCCATGCAGTCTTAAAAGAACCTGAGGGACTGCCTATTTTTTTTCTTATAGTCAGATAACTGTTAGAGTAGAACAAAATGAAACATGTCTTTGCTAGAACAGGCCATAGGTGCTTCCATTTTGCAAAAGAACATTAAAAGTGTCCAGTTGCAATACAGATTTCCAGATGTGTCTCCATTGATAGCAGGCTTGTCAGGAGTTCACCATTCATATTTCTCTTGGTCATCTGCTGTACAAAGGTCCATTTTGTTTTCTAAGGGTGTGCTAGCATGAAATTAAACATTCTTTATGTTTTCACTTTCTAGATACTTATATAGGTAATGTAGCTGATTATTAGTGAACATTCATTTACAAGGCAGAGATAACTCTGGATGCTTAGCAGTGAATTGTGCTTATTTCTAGCTCTAATTTATGTAGGGGAGAAAAAAATAAGATAGAGTAAAACTGATTGTGTTAATGGTTTTGATAAGATTTACTTTCTAGTTTTCCACCTTTACAGTGATTTTATTTTTTCATTTTTAAAATTATAATTTAATGCCACAGCTTAGTTAAAAATTCATAATATTGGGTATTCTGGGGGATTTGTCCTAATTTTTAGTCCAATTTTGGAGGAATTGAGAGGAATGGTAGTCCTGTGTTGTGAAGACATTAGTGTATTGAAGTCTTTCTCTTCTTTGATATATTTCCTTTGCTATTCAGAGGATCTGAAGAATACAAATATGCACAAAACTGGGGATGAAAAGTGGAGTCATCATGATCCTGCCTTGGTTGACAATCGTGGTTCCCTTTGAACAGCTTCTCTCATTAAAGAGAAACCATCTATCCATTGTTCAATTAAAGAACACTTGACACAGAGACTGTTAAAATTGTGTAATATAAATTGTTCATTTGAGATAAAATACATTATTGTTATTACTACTACTATTACAATCATGTGGAAACAGAAAGTGATACTTTATTCTTCAAATTTCTTTTCTACCAAAATTTATTAACTATCTGAACACATATATTGTAAAACACATCTCCTTTCATAGGAAAAAAAGAGACACCAAATTAAAGTGTCTGTTAATGTCAAATAAATGATTTAAATATTCTGTTTGGCTTTTTACCATCCATGAGTGTTAACTGCATGAAGAATTAAGAAATAATTTTACCTATTTCCTAATCTTCAGTTTTACTTCTATTTCTGTTAACTATTTTTTCCAAATTCTTCAATAACATTTAGATTTTATGTCATATTCAAGTTGGGGGAAAGAGAACATAGAAGTGCTAAGTGGAACATTTGGCAGAAGGCTGGTGTCTAGCTGCTAATGCCTTCCAGATTAGTCATATGATCATAAAAGTCCTACCAGAAATTCATATGTCACAACATACATCTGAAAGAGATTTGGCAAGATTTTTTTTGCTTCCTTAACTGTATCTTATCTTTCTTCCTTATATTCTTCCTCTTTTGTTTAATAAATTCCATCCTTTCTCCCAACATTGCGTGTCAGAAATATTTTCCATATCTGCCTTCAGTGAAAATGTAATGGGATGGCAGGACACAATAAATATCTACACCTAGCATAACTTCTCTGTTTCTTAAATTCTATTTGCTTCTCATGCACAGTCCCTTAAGCTGAGTTACTTCCAACACTGCAATGTGATGAATTTCACACTACCACCTATTTTTGAACCAGCTCATGGAATTTTGTTCTAGGCAAACCTCAGCTGAGCGACTCTTTCTGGTAAATGTGATTAGAATAAATTATACTTTAGTTGCCTACAACTGCAAATGTTTTAATATAATTTTTCTTAGTGCATCAGTAAGCACTATCTTCTTTCATTTTCTTTCTAAACTATTGCCATCTCTACAGACAATAAAAGACCTGGTTTAGTTACTACTCTGTCCTTCAGAGATCTTTAATGTGTATAATCAATAGCGATACCTAGTGCCAAGATTCAATGGCATTATTTTTAAATGTATTTTTATTCAAAAATATAGCAACAAAACCACATCCTCTTTGACTATTTTTTGGAGGAATAATATGAATTAAATTTGATGCCTTATCCTTTTTCTTTATAGAAACTGTTCTGGGGTTTTTGGTGGTTTTTTTTCAATTTAAACACTCTGTATAATCTTTAAAATATTAAAACACTTTTATTAAAAGGTTTCACCCCGTAATCTTAAAAAAAATTACAATATCTCTATATACCCCCTGTATATATTCTCTTCTACTTATAGTTATTAAACCTTCACAAGAATTTATTAACTTTCTAGACTGACTTCTCTTGTGAGTAAGACTATGTGAGTCTGTACAGGTATTGGGAGACCAGTGTGAAATACATCTAACGAAGGAATAAAGCAACTGTCTAAATCTCTGTATACAGATCCCTGCAGTAAGTTTACCACGAGGATACATATCACAATGGACTTTTATTTTCATTGAGAATATTTAAAAGATTGCTTTTTCTCTTTCTTTTTTCTCTTTTTGCAGAAAAAAAAAAAAAGAGGTTTCTCTATCTTTTACTTAAAAGCTCATTTTCAGCACACTATTAACCTCAGTTTCAGCACAGATTTTGACATGTTTTGACCCAATGCTTTTAGGGATGATAAGCTCCTTGATTTATGAAGCAAATGGGACAACCACCTTTGTGTATTCCTGTTTCACAGGGATATGAAATCAAACAGTTCAGCATGTATTGAGCAGCAGTAGTAATGGAAAAAAATAAATAAAGCAGGGAGCATACAAACTACAAAGGTTGCTAATAGTATTTCAGCCATTTGTATGCAAGCAACCTGTCAAAATGTCAGCATATGGTATCTTCTAAGACCTATAATAAAGTCATAGATTTGCAGTTTTCTCAGTGCAAGCCTTAGTGCAAATTAATGCTAGGAAAGCCAATGAAAATCACTTTTGAAATTACAATGGAAACACTAATTATACACTAAATTTTAGAGTTGCAGAATAATAATTAAAATCTTAAAATGTCTTTTTTTCTGGCAAAAGGTGAAAAGCTGTGTATTTTTTTCACAAGTCATGCTCAGTAGGGCTAATCCTTTTGGCAGCATCCCAATGAAGTACACAGATATACTTTTAACAGTGGCAATTCCTTGCCACTGTTAAAAGAGAAAAAAGAGAAAAACCACCTGGAGTCTCTCATTTAAGTAAAAATTAAGTTTAGACTTACATTGATTACGAAAAGATGAACAGAAAACTACACACATTTCTTCTGAATGCTTTAAGAAGAATGCTGGAATCTGAGGGTCTTAGGAGAGCGTACAAGGAACAGCAGACAGGCTCCATAATGGTATTATCTGGGATTCATGGAGTAACAGAATGGCTGAGGCTGAAGGGACATCTGAAGGTCTATCTTGTCCTCCTCAAGTAGGGCCACCTAGAGTCCATTGCTCAGGGCCTCATTGAGACTTTTTTTTAAATATCTCTAGGGACAGAGACTCCACAACATGCTGTCTGTCAGGAAGCAGGCAGAATCCCCCTACCTACTCTGGTAAATGAAGTTATTCATGTACCATGTGGTACATGGATACAAGTGGATGACTTTGCACTCCCCCTTGGTTGCACTCCACAAGCTTCCTCTCAGTCCTTTTCTCCAGACTCCTGAGGTCCCTCTAAAAATCAGTACAGCTCTGTTGTGTACCTGCCATTCCTCCCATTTTTGTAACATTAATGGAATTCCTGAGAGTACAATATGCTTCATCATTAACAAAGATACTAAAACTTAAATTTTTCAGTTGTCTTTACTGACACCTGCCAACTTAAAAATGCATACATGGATAAACACACTGACCAGTACAATATCTGAAATTCTTCTATCTGTTGAAGATATGCAACTCTATATGCTTTCTATTTCAGCTCTATTTTTCCATTAAATTTTTCATACCACTCATACCTATATTCCACTTTCAATTCAAATGTGTGCTTTTCTGCATAAGTAATTTACTTTTCATTTCTCAGTAACATAGACAAATGAGTTAGAGAAGATTTTATACACAGTTAATTTTCAGTTTTCAGGTACAGCACATTCCCCTCAAATATTATGCTTTTGTTAATAGACTTATTTTACTGACCTTCATTTTTGTTGCTTACCACCATAGCCTTTATTGAAACTGTGGGGGCAACCTTTAAAAAATAATAGTGCCAATGTCAATCACACAAAAACTACACACAAAAGCCTTCTGCAAAATGATCAATTAAGGCCTAAATAAAAATGCAGTGTAGCTAGGCAGACTGACTGGATTTACAGCCTCCAAAGCAAAGTATACAATTAGCTTCAAATGCCAAACTTCACATGCCATTAAAGTGGCTGTACATTAAAAACAACAACAAAAAAAAACCATAGTGAATTCTGCATTCATGATGAGTAGTCTTGAGAATTTTGGTGAACAAAAGCTATTCTGCTACATTCATTTGCAAAGGATATAATTAGTTGTTCTTTCACTTTCTTGGATAAAGATGGCACATACGAAAAATAATAGGCTGTCAATAGCCAAAGGGGTTAGAAGTATAATTTTAACAAAAGATTATATTTAGGACAACAACAACAGATTTCAGCTGAATATATGCAGTGTTTCAGAAGATTTTATTCCAAAAAAGATCTACTTGTAATTTATATGATATGTGGTATTTCTGCTTTTTTTTTTAATCCTCGTGTTATAAAAATTATTACAATGACAGCAGCATTTTGCTAATGAATTTGCTGCAGTTTTAGTGACATAATATTGTTACAGCAAAAATACACCTACAACTTTTAGAATGCTCAAGACTTCTTTGTGTACACATATCACAAAAATATTTAGACCCCAAATACTTTAAAGTTTAAAAAGGTGCTGAAAAAATAAATGTTGACATTCATTCTATTCTGTGTCCATGTCTGTGACAGCATAATAAATTCAAAGAACTAAAATGAGTCAAATGTGGGAATAAAGAGCATGATTTCTGCCCAAATTTAATTACAATTAACTGTTGACTTGTCGATTCATAATCAAGATTCCAGAGTAAAAGCAAATTGTTTTGATTTTTTGATTAAAAGTTACATAATTGTGAAGGCCACCAAAAGGTAATATTTTTATTTCATTTTTCTTGTTGATTTTGCAGCTATGTTCTTCAAAGTAAGTATACATTAAAGACATATAAACAGTTGTTTTACGAACGGTCATGGATGAGCAGGTTAGACAGGAATTTTTCAAAATTACCTTTTTTTCTCTAGAAGTTTTTGATTTCATTATAAAACCAAACAATTTTTATATTTCTTGGAAGTAAAACTGTTTCTGTGGTGGTATTTCTGGACAAAATATGGGGAAGGAGAGGAAGATTGTTTTCCCTGCAGCAAATACTAAACCACCTTTTTGGATAATTTTTAAAACGGTTTGGACTCAGGATTTAAACATCATATTTCTCGTAGTATGAGTGTTCCTATTAGATACATTCATCATTAGCTAATCAGTTAATTTAGCAAGTATTGGAAACTTTATCAGTATATTTTGAAGTAATATCCTGAACTATTTAAGGAGTTAATATCTGTATGTCCTTTTCTATAACAAACATTCTCTCTTTTCTTAATGTAGTATTGTAAAATTTCATGGCTATATAACGTCATGGGTCGCAGAGTAAAATAACTTAGCTGCCTTTGCAGATTGCTGTCTTTCACTGTACAAATTGTGAAAGGAACAAAAGGCCTCCCAAAAGACATTTAAAAGTCTTAAATTGCTTTGTTAGGTCTACAGGGAAATGGTTAGGTTGCTGACTTGCCTGTGGCTTAAGGTCATTCTGCAGAGCAGAATATTAGAAGTGGCTGGAGACATGCCACAAGGAGCTAGGGTAGACATGGCACACGACCATGTTGACAGAGGTTAATAACTGCATCATGATGAAAAGCTGGATGTCATAGGTGAGTAAGGGGAGGTTATCTTACAGATAGCTGGGACTGGGGGGTGGCAGAATTATAATAACTGGCTGTAGCGAGTTATAATCAGTATTAGCATTCACCGTCAGTAACAACACATAAAGCCAAGATTGCCTAAGTATATTTTGGATGGATGCAGTGAATCTGAGAAAATGTAATTAGGGGCAGGTTGTTTATATAGGAGTCAATTTAGACAGAGAAGGAAGGTATGAGGACAACAAAATGAAGCATAAGGAAACAGGACAGGAGAAAATAAAGTAAGAACAACATAATCAGGGCTCTCTGGAGGTATTTACAGCCTTGAGCTTGATTATTGTAGCTAAAGCAGGAAAAGAAGCCAACATAATTCTGACCATGACACGTGTTAAACCAGTTTATATAGCCAGGAGCAGGGAGAAGAGTAAATGGGATGCATTCCTTGGTTAGAAGGAGGATGGCTGGGACAGAGTGATCCTTATATCACTGTGTCAATGTCCATTTTAGGCTTGATGACATCAGCATCTTCACATACACTTCCTAGAAGATATCAAAATGGATTGCTTCAAGAAGCAGAATAATTCACTTCTCCTTTCCCATTTACAACCTTTCCTCTGCTTTCATCATGTGAGACAAAGATAAATTCATGGGGTTTGTTGCAGAGTGATCCATTATCAAGTAGTGCAAGTGGGTGGTTTGCTATTTATCCTAGTATTCTCAACCAGGATAAATGTTCAATCTCAATTCTGAAGAATCCAGAAAATTACTGGTGTTTTTTTTTCTTTCCTTTTTTTTTTTTCCCCCCTAATAACAAGGTACCTACACATTCAGTACAAGGAGTTGAATCTATTTATTTCACATCTGCATTTTAAGGAGAGACACGGTCTCATTTTTTGCTACATAAATGTACCTTCATCTCCACAAAACTTTCTCTCCTATTGATACCATTTTTTATCTAGAAACTACCAATTTGACATTTGGTGAACCATTGCCAAGAAATTACCAGCCATCCAGCAGCTCTGAGTTGGAACAGTAATAGTGTAGATTAATCCACATGAAAAACACAGATTAATTCACATTAAAAGTATTCAACAATATATAGGCTGTGGGAAAAAAATGTAATGCAGTTTTGTCTCACTATGTCATGCAAACTGGGGAGTGTGATAACAGCCCTGTTTTATCAGCTTATCAAGGGAATTTATAGGATTTATTTTCATCTAGTTAGACATCGTTTTCACAAAAATTTCATATTTTTGAGACTGTCAGATTTGGTTGAAATCAGCCAGAATCCACTCATTAAGGGGAATGGCTAGTGGAGACAAAGAAAGATTACAATTGCTTATGCCTTTGTTTTCTGACAACTGTTCCAAATGTTTGCTTTTTTTAAAGACATGCACATAAAACATGGAAACTCATGATCTGTACTGACTGCACCTAAAAGTTCTCAGGTATGACTGCAAGAAGAAGAGTAGAAAAGTCTTCATAGGGATCAAAGGATCTATACTGCTGACAGTACAAAGAAACTCCCCTATGTACACCAAAATTAAGACAAACAAAACCAAAGAAAGCAGCCCGTTAATAAATAAAAGCACTAAAAGAACCTTAATTTTAGGAGTAGATGAAACAGTTCAACACTGGAGTTAAGTTCAACTGGAATTGAAAAGAAACATCAGCAATAATAAAGCATCAGAGCACATGAGGGCCTAGTTACCTAATGCCACTGGTTTGGGATTTTGAGATACTGCTCAATAGAAAGAAGTGCGTGGGTTTCTAAGGTAACTAGGGATGCATGTGACATGTGAGGATGGATTAGGAAATCATGGGTGTCCACTTGACAGTGGTTGAAACATCACTTTCTAAATCAGGATATTTGCACATTGAGTTACATTCACTGATATCAAAAATGGATAAAAAAGGTGTTATCTAAAAATGTAATGTAGACAAAAATAAATCACTGGACTTCTTTAGGAGAGCTGGCATTTATAATCATTATCTAAATATTCCATTAATCAGTTAATGATACTAAATTAATATCCTAAAATATGAACTGAAAAATCTGGTCCTAAGTGACTTTTTATTTTCTTTTTTAGTAGGAGATTACTTATTCACATAGTATATTTCCAACTTCATTTCTATTTTTTTTTCACACATGAGTCAAATGTTCTGCTTAAACCTTCATTTTTTTTACATATTCTGTAGAGTATAAGACTTAGGTTTTCCTTAGAAAGGTAAAAAGTACCATTGCACTTTGCAGAATAGAAAGCATGGCTTAAAGAAATGTAGAACATATCTACATAGTAGTCCAGAGACAGATTTGAACAACCTGTGCTCCAACGTACCGGGTTTCAAGAAAATATGGATAAAAAATCACTTCAAGCTTTCAGAAGTAAGGCATCTGAGCCTTACAATTCCAACACAAATAGGCCCTAGAACATCAAAAAACCTTCCTTTTCACTAGAGTACAAGAGAGACAGACTGACTTGAATGGGTGGAATTACCCACAAAAAAGTGAAACTGTTCTCACTTACCTCATTAACTGACTTATGAATTCCAAAAGTTTGGGGGCATTTTGATCAGTATAGTGCTTCAGAAAGCAGTGTGATTACATTTATGCTTAATATTTACCTTCTTATTTTTTAATTAGCTATGTCTTGATTTCATTTTCTTGATTAAGAGTACATGTTTTTTATTTTTACTTTGCTCCCTCAGTATCCATCCTCCTATAAAAGAGTCAAAATTACAGAGAGTCTGTGAAATTTTCAAATAAATTAGATTTAAAACCCTACCAAAAAAGTAAACCCTACATAAAATAAGTTAAATTGAATAAAAAACCCTCAGCAAACAAATAAACAAACAAAACCCCTCAAAATATAACAAATCACATACATGCAGATGTATATCTTGATCTCAGTTTTCAGGTATTACTGTTGTAGAGTGGTCTAGTCAGCCAGTGTAGAATGAGACATTGGGCAAGATCCCAGCTGATTATAGTGGGGGGAAAATGTCAATAAATTCATTTAATGTAAGTGACCAACATGTAAAATGAGCTAACAGAAAACCAGGAGACACTGTTCCTCTTCTGACTTCTGGAAGTGACAGAAGTGGTTGGTGAGAAAGAAAAAAACAGCTAGAAGATAGATAGTTAAAAGCAGAGCTGAACTGACTTTTCTCAAACATCTCAAAATAGCAGCAACTGTTATCATGTATGAAGATAAAATCGAGAAACTGCAGATGTGGCTTCAGAAAGAGTAGCAAAAATGTCTCAAGCAAAGTGTGTGCCATTACAGATTTCTGTGTGAAAAGTTATTTTTTCTTCCCTTACTATTAATCACCCTTCCACAACAGCAAATTTGAATACCAGGCACCAAAGTGCTATTATTTAAACATCAGCACACTTACTTTCTTTACTTATAGGCAAGCCAGCAATTTAATTTCATTTATTTACACAGCAAAGGTATTACCAGTATGTGTTAGGAATACATGGAATCTTTTTAACATTTTTTTTCTGCAATCATTGCGAAAGACTCTTTAATTATTACTTTATTACTTTCACTTTTGCATGCTTACTTTCATTATAAAGAGCAGATAATATTATCCAAATTAAGAAGCTGGCAATAAATTTAGTTAATTTTCTTCACACTTTAATGCAAAAGCTGTTGACAAAGTTTCCCTAGAAAATAGAGATGGGACAGGAGAAACACTTTTGATATCTGAAATATCACTTCCAGCTTCTGAACACTTTTCTTCTCAAATTAAACTACTGAAGTAACACAGATTTCATTTAAAAAATTTTGATTTTCTTAACCTTAATATAGTTATGAAGATAATGGATAGAATAAGTGCTAAGCTAAAGCTGTATACAACCTCAGTATAAAGAGCAATTTTTTTTTTTGAGCTGATAGACACCCTATCCCTGGAAACATTCAAGGTTACGTTTATTGTGGCTCTGAGCAACCTGATCCAGTTAAAGGTGCCCCTGCTCTTTGCTATGGGGTTGGAGTAGAAGGCAATTGAAGGTTCTTTCCATCCCAAACCATTACATGATTCCATGATTCTTTTAACAAATTTCTTACTAAAGTTTCAGCAGTTTCCTGCCAACATAGACTTTTAACTCCCCAAAAAAGAAAAAGTCAAAGTCTTTTGTGGAAAAAATATTAAAGTTATTATGATATTGTATCACAAAAGAGGTGACATTCATATATGAAGAGAAAGTATTTAGGAAGCCAAAAACTATAAAAAATTAGCTGTCATGAACAGCTGCCTCTCTGTCTACACTTGCTGTGAAAGAGAATATGTAGAGATTAGATACACTGGGCACTAAGCTGTGACAATAATAAAGTAGTGAAGGAAAGTAGTAAAACTGGATAGTTGTACAGTGTCTGTTCGAGCACCTATGCTTTCCTTGCTATCTTACTAGTCTCGGCAAAGGAGAATAAATTTAAATGTAAGTTGTAGAAAAAAATAAGATATTTTAAGTCATTATTATACTCTCAAATCTTCATTCTATGTTCTGCTATGTCTGATGAAACAAAAACTGCCTAGGCCTTGGTGAAATGCTCAGTATAATCAACTAGCATAACATCACAATCAATACCATATGTGTCAGTCTTAACACTTACTAGTCAACATCTTTAAAATCTAGATGGTAAAAGCCTAAATGGCCACAAAGTGCAATCATTTCCTTTGAGCAATCTCAGAAGAAAAAAAAAAGTTATGATACCAAAAAAAGAATGTTTATATCACCATACTTGCATATTTCAAAACATGCTTTACTTTGCCTTTCTGATAAAGTCGTAGCTAGCAATATGAACTGTAATTTTTACGTATTGCTTAATAATCTGATAAAAAGATAATTTAAGTATTCCATCTAACTCTTTACATAAAGAAAATTGAGGAGGTCCTTAGGACAGCAAGGAGGGTTCACAGAAAATGGACACCAGGAAAGCAGACCTTGGCCTCTTCATAGATCTGCTTCCTGAAATCTGGTTATTATTCAGGAATGACCTCCTCTAAGACCAGAAGTCTGCACACCCACAAAATTTAGGCAATATTAGGCAAGAAAACCCTGGAAGTTCTTGTGTGAACTCAAAACTAAAAAACTCAAAACAAACAAAAAAAAGAAGCTTAGAGAGAATGGAATCAAGGACAGGTAGCCTGGGAGGAAAACAGATTGTTTGAGCGGCCAGTGATGAAGTTAAAGCCCTGATAGAATTAAGTCTCGCCAGAGACCTCAAGGGCAACAAGAAAAACATTTATATGCACATGGGTAATAAATGGAAAACTGCAGAAAATGCAGTTTTACTCTCTGGAAAGAAACAGGATACTTGATTACTCAGGACAATGAGAAGGCTCAGGTATTCAATGATGTTTTTGTACCAGTCTTCAATGGAAAATGCTCACACCACCTGCATTGTAGATGGCAAAGGCAGTGAGTGGGGAAATGAGCACCAGCTATAGGTGAAAAGCAAATTTGAGAACATCTAAAAACCTGAAGATGCAAAAGTCCATGGCACCTAATGAGATGCATCCATGTATCCTGAGAGATCTGACAGAAGAAGTGGCTAAGCCAGTAGCAATCACATGAATTTGACGGAAAGACCAATTAGTGGATAAGGAATTGGCTACATGGTCACACTTGAAGAGTTGAGGACAATGGCTTGATGTCCAAGTGGAAAACAGTGATAAGTGTCATCCCACAAGGGTTGGTATTGGTACCAGCTTCTTTAACATCTTTGCTGCTGACATGGAGATTAGAATCAAGTGTAGTCTCAGCAAGTTTGCCAGCAACATCAAGCTGTGCAGTGCAGTCAACACTCTGAAAAGGAAAGGATGCCATCCACAGGGACCTTGACAGGCTTGGAAGGTGAGAAACCTGTGAAGTTCAACAAGGCCAAGTGTGAGATTCTGAACCTGGTTCAGGATAATCCCAACAGCAATAGAGGCTGTGAGGAGAACACATTGGGAATGAGCTTTCCAGATAAAATCTTGGGGAAGTCTGTAGATGAAGAGCTCAGTATGACTCAGCAACATGCACTTGAAGCCTAGAAGTCCAATGACAACTTGGGCTGCACCAAAACAGGTGTGATCAGCAGATCAAGGCAGGTGGCTCTGTCCCTCAACTCTGCTCTTGTGAGACCACACTTGGACTACTGATCCAGCTCTGGAGCCCTTAACGGAAGAAAAACTTGGACCTGTTGGAGCAAGTCCAAAGTAAAGCCAGTAAATTGATCACAAGACTAGAACACCTATTCTATGAAGACAGGTAGAGTTTGGGCTGCTGAGCATGGGAGGAGGCTCCAAGGAGACCTTAAATCAGCCTTCCCATTCTTGTATGGGGACAGGATGGTTGGAGAGGACTTTTCATGAGGACATGAAGGGATAGGACAAAAGGTAGTGCCTTCAGATTGAAAGAGGGTTGGTTTCAATTAGATATCAAGAATTTATTTGAAGGATGGTGATGAGGTACTAGAATAGATTTCCCAGAGAGGCTGTGGTTGCCCCATCCATGGAATTATTCAGGACTAGGCTTCATGGGGGTTTGAGCACCCTGGTCTAGTAGACGGGCATCCCTGCCAATGGACAGGGGGTTGGAACTAGATCATCTTCAAGTCCCTTCTAACCAAACCACTCTATGATTCTGTGAAAACTGGGGTTTCATATTCAAATTTGAATTGACCTTTTATTATTATGTTTTTATTTCCCATATATGAATAAGGATTAGAAAAAAAACCCCTCACTTTTAATTACAATTAGAAAAGTTATCACATAAAAATATGCTTTGTGATTGGTTTTGTTAGTTTATACTGCAGTAGAAAAAAAACAAACAAAAAACCTCACATCCTTTTAAATTATATTTTTCTTTCTTCTTAATTACTGAGTGAAGAACATGTAAATATTTTTTTTTAAATTTCAACTAGAAATATATATATATCTAGGGTAACTTTGTGTGGCTAAAACATACATAGATATTATTATATCAACTTTGACAGACCTCCAGTGATTGACCTGAATGCTCAATAGAGATACTAAAATCTCGTATACATGATAAATATTTTCCTCAGTAGCTGGGGGGAGACAGAAAGAGAGTGCAATCCTTTATGTTGTTTAGGGTGTTCTATGAATAGAACAAAATGAATGCTCCATGAATACATTCGTATTATACTGTAAAATGCAATCATATGACAAGTGTCTAGGAAAAAGTGCTTGGAAGAAAATCATCAACAGATAGACTTTTGAAATAGGTAGGATACATTGCATATTTTACCACTCATAAAATTGTTATAATTAGAAAGTAAAACTCATTACTTGCTATGCATAACATTATATCTGTATCGATACACAGAAAAGGATTTTTTCCTTTAAACTTTTAAAAAATATTATTTTATGCATCATACAATATAATGAAATATGTGTTACTGTAAAAGCAATCAGCTTAGACAGCTCATTAATCTTTCTCATACAAATATTGTGATCTCTCTATCTTTTCTCAACTATTTCTGTGTGTATGATTTAAAGATCAAAGAAATGATAACTAGTTTCCATGACAGCTTGAGATACAATGTGTTCTGCAATATGATGAACAATTAAATTCTGATTTAATTTCCTCTATTATTTTATGGTAACATAACATTAACAAAATAAATATGCTCTGATTGTGCTGTGTGGAGGAAGCAGTTTCCTGCCTTAGCATACATTCACATATTTTCTGAAACTTACCAAATTTCCACAGTCTAAGTAATTTGTACTGACACTATTCTTTCACAGAGCTTAAAATTATATCTCCACAGCCCTCTTTTTGTAATGATACCCCAACCAACTCTCATGGAGATATCTTGTGCAAACAATGAAGCTGCAGTTCTCCTCTTGGGGTGTGCTAAGAGACTCTTAAATTGGCTCCAGTATTTGCGTCAGCTTGCTCAGAATTTGCAAATTTAGGTATTTCCAAGTGGCCCTACTATGCAAAATGCTCTGAAAGAAATATTTCCATTACTTTCAATAGACTTTGGTGTAAAGTCCTGAACATCGTGTAGCAATAAGTTGCATACAAATGATACAAACTCTACATAAACTCATATTTTATTTTGTTTTTAAGGTATTAAACTCTGACATGTTTGTAAAGATCAAGTCCCTTGTTTGATTTGGAAGGCTGGGATGTGGATCTGAAGTTGTCAGTATTTACTGCAGAGATGTTTCTGAGTTTTGGGTGTCATTCCCTTTGGATGTACTCAAATTTTTCTATTTAGATATAATATGAATTTATATTAATATGAATATATGAATGTGTCATCATCTGCAGATGTGCTGAGAGTATGCTCTCACTATTCTGAAAATAAAATCAGTTGAAAATTTGTTAACATAAAGGCATAGACTACTAGTATAAAAACTGCATCCTAAATAGAAAAAATGTGTCTAAAATAGTGAAATTTGTATGCTCCACATGCATAACTATATGTTGTGTGACTATCCTCCAGATTCTTTGATATCTCTGTTGTTACCAATATACAGCTAGTAAAATCCATTCACAACAAGTTTTCATTTGAAAAAGAAAATAGTGTTCAATACTTTATTTTCATTCTCTTAAGGAAAAGATGTTGAAGTTATAAATGCTATGAGATGGGTAACTTCCTTTACTGTGAGATGTAATGTATTCTTCTGTCTACTGCACTGGTGACAATGAGAAGTATTTAACTAAATCTGGTTTACAAGATTTTCTTTGGTCAAGTGTAATAAAACCAGTTCCTGAGCAATAAAAACACTGGATGCTCTATCCTATAATCTTTTTTAGCTGTAATTATGCTTAATTTCACTATTTTGTTCCATGAAGAAAACTGTGAAAGTAATCAGTAGTTTTCAATATGTCACAAAACTTAAGAGCCTTATAAAGAAACATCAGAACATCTTTGCCCAAAGGAGTGTCTGCTCATTTCAGGTGCTGTTGAATTTGTATGTTAATATACAAAAACACTAGAGCTTTTTACCCACTCTTTTCTCAGCTCACTTTCCTTGGGTAGTTTGGACTAAATAGCTAACATATGCCACAGCAAGTATTGCAGGAAACAATGACATTTCAAGCTACGTCTAGCTAGAATGAGGGTGTCATTGAAAGTGTACACAGAAAGAACTTAATTACTTAGTATTTAAACATGATTAGTCAAAGTTACTATATACTGAAATGAGGACAAATAGATAAATTAAAATTTTGTTTATTTATATTTTGGCCCACTGTGCTTCATCACCAATAGAGAATCAAAGTAACACCTACGTGTCAAAGACAGAATTTTCAAAAGCACAAAAATCAAGTAATTTATATACAGAGGGGCAGATACATAATTGAAATCTGAAATTACCACAAATCTGCACAAATTAATACATTCTTTAAAAACAGAAATTACAAGTGCTTAGGGTTTAGCTTTTTGTTTGTTTTTGAGAGGGTTTCCTCTCAAAAGCCCAAAGAAGAAATCACCTTCTTAAACCTGAAGAGCTCAGCTTAATCACATTTTAGGACATCCCGTCTGACACATAAATACAACTCAAAAAACACAGGGATCCTTCCACAATTAAGTGACTTTTACTAAGAAGGGTCCAAGAGACTTTTTAATTTAAACTATGAAACTGTTTAAATTGCAAGAGCCCTGAAATCACTGAATGTCTGTCTTCCAAGGAGACATAGGCTCTGGCCCAAGTACATATTCCAAAATCTGGATGCAAATAAGCAATTAAAATAAAACTGCCAGAAGCTTACTTGATCATAGTCATGTAATCTAGGAAAAAACCCAAAGCACATGATCCCTTCCCAAAAAACTCCACCAAAACCAAACATGTTTTTTCAGACTCCTCGATGTTTTGATTCAGATTCTGAAATAATAATCAGCTTCAGCTGAAATAATATTTTAAAATAAGAAAACTGATTTCATATGCTCAATTAGATCTGAAAAGAACAGATAATTTCTGATATAAATCTTTTGAGATACAGTATTAATTTGTCATTAATTAAATATTATACGTGTATTTCAATCCTTGAGAAGAAGCCTATAAAAGAACCAAAATTCTACAAATGCTAAGAAACTATCACCCCTTTTTTATGTTTAGCTTAAATATTAATCATGGATTTGATGAAAGATTACTTTAAACTCCAGAGAAACAGAAGTTATATGTTTCATTGAGTTCTTTCACAAATAAAGAAAGTAATGATTTTTTTTCTTAATTCAACAGTTATCCTAGTTGCACTTGTGTACATCATATTCTCAGAAAAATATTAATTCTATAGGCAGGAAGAAATACTCAAAACTCAAAATCCATTAAGCATATGGTGATTCAGTAATGAATAATGACTGTCCAGAACCAAGAGAAAATACCAATTATCTCTATTGCCTTATTAAAATATCTTTTGAATCTAGTGATGCTTACATTGTTCTAATAGAGCTGCTTCTATTGTATTAATCAAGAATTAAACCAGAATATTTTATAATATCAAACCATAACTCATTAAAATTAAATTAGATCTTTACAAAACAGCAGAGAACCATAAAATCCACATACAGACGTAGAAAGACAACTCTCAAGTATGGCACTTATGTTTTTAACCATAACCAGAAAGCTTAGATGACTATATCAGTACATCATCAGCAGCAAAAGAATGAAGAGAATATTTTAATCATATTTTTGTTAAGAAATTTTCTCTGTTTCTTGGAAAAAATTAACAAACATGGAGCTAATCAACATAGTCAATAACTGCAAATCTTTAAAAGACAAAGGTCCTTTTCCCTTGAATCTTTAAGTGCAGCTTCTGTAAATATGAATAAACCAACAGCAATTACCAATAGCTTACTCCTTAGATTGTTGAAAAATACCATACAGAAATCTGTCATAAACCTCTTGTTGATTAAAATGCCAATGAGAAACACATTGTGGGACAATATGCACCAATATAGATTGTTGCTAATTGCCTTCTGTTGCAACCTCTACCCACAGCAGGTCAAATTGTGGTCTCACTTATGTCACTGTAACCTCAGTGAAGTTAATGATTTGCATGGGCATTAGGAAAAAAATCTGAGCCTTGAATAGCTAGAGATGTTGTAGTTTGATGTGTATGAATGAGCTCTGTCTTATCATGCATACGATATATTTTTCAATTTTTATTCTAATTTAAAAAAATAAAGCAAGATCCCTAGAGGTATACAGTATCCAGTATCAGCATTTTCTTTTTTAGAATTATGAAGAAATAGTGTAGTACATTTCTACTCTACAAGGAGATTTACTTGAGATTCTAGACCAAACTTTTTAAAACAAAGTAAGCTCATTTGGATCCATGGAGTGCCATAGGAATGGAGGGAGCCAAAGCAATAGGAGATCTAAATGGGAAAAAAAAAAAAGTTTTTGTTTGTGGCCACTGAATATGTAAGGACCCTTCAATTTTAGGAATCACGCAGCCTTTTACCTTATTTACAGCTCCCTGCATCGTATATAGTTATAGAATTCTTGGACTGATCGTAATGGAACATGTATTTTTAAAGGGACATGTTTAAGGGAACATGTAAGACAGCAATCTGCATATCCTAATTGCATTTTCTCTTTGGTTATCTACCTTTCTGATATGAGATATGCTCTTTCTCAGACTACTGTCATAGTCTCATGCTCTCACACAATCTTTTAGCTCTTGTCCAGTTTTTCTCTCTTGCTAAAGAGCATAAAGTCTATGTAAGTATGTTAGATTTCATAAAAGAAAAACAATTCTTTTACTCTTGTTCATCTTTTTCTTTCATTGTGACATGGTCTTGCTAAATGCATTACATATAAGAAAAAAAAAAAGAAACATGTAAGTTGTTAGAAAAAATCTGGAATGCAGATGCAGTTTAGGAAAGAGGAATTGTTTGTGTTGCCTGTGAGATCATGACTGCAGAAATTAAAATTTAAGAAATAATGACATGAAATTTGTGTTTAATAATCACAGTCTGTCTCTATTTTTCCCTTAGGTGTACCCTTCAAGTTCTTTTTTTTTATTTATTTTTTTCCTTTTATTTATTTTTTAAAATTTTGCACAAACATGGAAAAGAATCCACTTGTATTCCATAACTCTTAGGATACCTGCCTTTGCTGATATTTCTTGCTGCCTTTGTAAGCTTGGAATGCCTTCCAGAAAACTAACATCAAGATGGATGATAGAGAGAACAAGTATTTTTATTTATACTCATTGCTTTCTTCTGAGGTTTTTAATAAACAAATTAATGGGTGAGTGGCATCGAATGCTGAGATCAAACTATGAAACAAAAGAGCTGCTGAACTAGCAGAAAATGTAGAAGAAATGGACTACTGCTGTTATTAGTTGTACAGGTAAAGAAAAAATTGACGTTGCTTCCAGGCAAATGCAATAAAGCTGAACACAAGACTGTAGGGGAATGCTATCAAATGCATATTCATTCCTTAGGCACAATGGAAACATACAATCATTTGCTAATATGAATAGTCATAACCCCAAGTAGTTTAACAGAATTGCAGCAATTCAAATTAATTAGCTCTCTTCAGAACCTGTGAAAAGTCACTGCCATAATGGTAATATTTCCCAGAGCTTCTGAACAACTGATACTGACTGGATGCATAAATGCTGTAATGTACAACAACAAAAGAGAGGAGGGTTCAGCGTTGCACGAAATCTTTTGTAGACTAACAGGCACAGAAAAGTAAATTGAAACTGAGATGAGTATTTCAAAATCCACAATGCTTTGAGTAACAGGCGTTGGATTATGAGTTTAGTTCTGAAGTATAAAACACCACAGAAGCTACAGAAGCACAAACCATTTTTAAAAAGTATCCACTTTTTGTCATCATTATCTTTTTACGATAAATGCTCAGTCTGTTCAAAGGTAGATTCACAGGTTCTCAAGAAAACTAATTACTGATGTGAATGGTAGTGCCTTCACTGTGAAAAAATCCACATAGCAGGTGTTGATGGAGATAAAAAAAGTATGTGTCGAGCCGTTCTCATTGAATGGGAAGTGATAAAACTGTCCTCAATTTCTATTTGTTTTTGTAAAAAACTTGCAAATTTTGATAGGAAAATATTTTAAAATTGAAAATAGCTGATAAGGTTCTGCAGTTTTAGGTCATCTGTTATCCTATGTTTGGCTGGGATAGAGTTAATTTTCTTCCATGTAGCTGGTACAGAGCTGTGTTTTTGATTTCGTGTGAGAATAATGTTGACAACATAGTGATGTTTTGGTTTTTGCTCAGTAGTGCTTGCTCTAAATCAAGGAGTTTTCAGACTCCTATGCTCTGACAGCAAGCAGGTACACAAGAAGTCAGGAGGAAGCATGGCCAGAATAGCTGACCCAAACTGGCCAAGGAGATATTCCACACAACAGAATGTCATGCTTACTATATATACTGTGGGGAGTTTGCAGGGATCTGTCAGTCCCTGCTCACGGATGGGCTGGACACGACCCAGCAGGTATTGAGTAATTGTATCCCTCATCACTGTTTGTCTTGGGTCTTATTCTTCTCTCTCTTTTTCATTACTATTTATTATTATTATATTTTAATTATTAAACTCTTGTTTAATATTAATAATATTAATATTGTTTAATTATTAAACTCTTCTTATCTCAACTAATGGATTTTACTTTTTTTAATTCTCCTCCCCATCCCATGTGGGAGGAGAGACTGAGTGGATTTCTGAGTAGTACTGAGTTTCCAGCTGGGGTTAAGCCATGACAGCTGTATAGTTTAGGAACAGTTCTCCTGGGCTCCTTAGGCAGAATGAGCAAAACCAGTAAGCCACCAATCTGCGAATATTGAAGAGCCCCTCAACATTACATTGTCATACTGGGCTCACATTATTTACTGTGGGATGATAACACAGAGTATGTAAAAATGCACCAGAGACCAGTTTTGTTACAGTTTGAGCAATGTCAAGGTTAATGTCATTGGATGTTCAAGAGCTATATTGCTGCAAACTCTGCCTGGAGCTCCTGGGTAGCAGTGCTTTTCCTACATGGCTCAGCTGCTGTGCAAACAGCAGGAGCAGAAGAGGCATCTGCACTGTTAACAAAGAGAGAAAACATGCTCTTTACAGCCATCAATGCTTTATCTTGATGGTAAGGTAGCTGAAGCTGATAGCTGTTTCTACTATTAAAAAATAACCTGAAAGGAGAGAAAACAATCTAGAAAAGTAGAAGTAACTTCCATTAGATAGTGTGGTTTAAGAAGGAAAACCAAATCCAACACAACATATAGTTATTGGCATTTCACTTTGCAACAGCTTTGGGATGGAAACTAGTCATTTGACCCTGCACAGATGTGTGTTTTTCATGTGAAAATATCAGAAATCATACTGTATTTTAATGAGTTTGGAGGTAAACCTGTGTGTGTGTGTGTGTAGATAGCCTTAAATCACACCATTACTGAACTAATATGAGAAGTAGTATTTGGGATATTGGCATGCCATGTCTTTCTGAAATACACTCACTTAGTAATTTGCATAAGCCATAAATAACCTTGTTGAGACAAATGTGTCTTGAGAGGATGGACTCATCCACATTCACACCATTTCCACTACAAAACAAACAGCCCCCAGACACCCCACCTCCCTTTGAAGTCTTTAAAGAATCCCTTTGTAGCCTGGTAATTTATTGCAAAAACTATCGTCTACAAGGTTTTTTAGCATGGTCTTGCTGATACACAGAAGACTACTGCATAAGAATTACAACAAACCTTACACACATATTTTCTCATCTGAGCAATAACCAAGAGGTGTCTTTACACTTTCAATGATGGAAAGGCAAAGATAAATATTAAACTGGATGTCTGACAGCTGGTGTTAAAATCAAGGCCAACTGCTGTCCCGCAAAACTGGCAGTGTCATTCAGCTTCAACTTTTAGCTTATTTCTGATAATTCATGTTTTTCTAAGAACATTGATCTACCATCTTTTTTTCTTCTTCTTTTTTTTTTTTTCTTCATGGTAAAGTAAATCTTTATATGAATTTTTACTAACATATTTTTTCCCAGCACACTGGAAATAAAAGTACAAAAAGCTAAAAACATTCATTAGCCTTCTAACAACAGACAGAAGAAAAATTATCCCATTCACTGTTTCTCTTGCAGAGTAATGACAGCAAGGAGATGCTCAAGATGCACATATAGGAGAGAAGGTAGAGGCTGATGTTAGAACTGTGTGCTTAAATACACCCTATAAAAACCAAATCATGTGAATTACAGTTTATCATCTAAATAGATATTTGCAATCCTATCACACTTCAACATAACCACACACCCTGGAGTTTCTATTTCAGGGTGGTTGTTCTTTTTTTACAGGCTTTCAAATTCTAGTAAGGGTAAGTTCAATCACACAGGGAAAAAGCCCTACCATGTACACATGATCCAAGTGTTGCAACCAGATCTTGTCTATGCTGAGCTTCACTGCTGCACTTCTAATTGCACCAGCACTGTCTTGCTTTGACTCCACACTTATTCAGCAGTCACTGCCTTCAGTTTTGTTACCTCTGAGGTCTGAGTCTCTTGTCCTTGCAACTTGGCTGAAGTTGAACTCCAGAGCAAAGTCTCTTTATTCATTGACATTGTTGTTCTGCTGTTTAAAAAAAAAAAAAAAAGTACAAGCTGAGGGTTCAATTACAGAGGGCAGTTGCATTGCCCCAGGGGGTGGAGAAACCTACAAACTGTGAATCAGAGTTACAATATGCCTCCTATTTCTCTTCTTCTATAAAGTCATTGATGTATCCCCCTACACCACCCCTATACTTAATTATATACTAAGGCATGTATAATTAATTAATTATACATGCTCTGATACAGCTGCACTGGCCATAACACTGGGAGGGGAAAAACTGAGCCTACCACCTGTGCAGGAGGGGAAATAATAGCTCTATTGAGGCTATCTTTGACTTCCTTGTTGTACTGTTCTTAGATTATAACTTTAGAAAAGGAAAAAGAAAAGCGAAAATGTTATAAAGTAAGCACTTTTTCCAAGAGTTTGTTTTATTTTACTGGGCTTCTGATCAAACTTTCGGTTTGAAAATCATGTCTAGATGTAAAACTAGTTTGTCTAGCAGAATATACATTTTCTCTCAAGGGATGTCTGACAATCTGTTAACACAGTGTATAATGGAGAGGGTAGGGGGCAGATCACAGGCCAGATTGTTAGCTAGTATAAAAGAGGTGTTAATGCCATTGACTTTAATAGGGCTACGTCAATATCCACCAGCTTAGGATTCTCTGTATCACAGCCCACGGATCACTTGCGGCTTGCAAAGCCTTTGTATTCAGTCCACAAAGGGACTTTTTAATTGTGGCTATACTTGACAGAATCATAAAAATGTACTATTATCAGTTTACCCAGTGATTTTCTAGCATTCCTAAGGAT
This sequence comes from Toxostoma redivivum, assembly GCA_013397375.1. Taxonomy (NCBI): domain Eukaryota; kingdom Metazoa; phylum Chordata; class Aves; order Passeriformes; family Mimidae; genus Toxostoma; species Toxostoma redivivum. The sequence goes on along the minus strand of VXBI01003337.1, from coordinate 1,303,946 downwards.
TAACCTCTCTCTTTGGAAGCATACAGAGTTGTGAGAAAACCTTCTCAGTTAAATCGAAGTTCAATTCAGAAGTGACCATTGGAGACCTTCATGAAACCATTTATATTGTGATAACTCGTTTTGAACACATGCTGTCTCAATTTATTAGCAAGGAAATTTAGATATGAAGATTTCACCTTTGAGTATATTAAGAAAATACGTTGATTTTTCTAAAGTAACTTTTTATATTGTAATATATCACCTTATAAATGTAAGACAAAAAAGAAATATATTTAATGGAAACTTTATAATGCTGTTCTCAGACTGATGTCTTATCTGTCAAGGGTTTCAGCATGAACAAAAGTTTCAGGATTCCTATTTTATATTTTAATTAGTTAAAGTTAATTGAAGTATAGTAAATATTTAACATGGCATTATTTCTGTGAAAGGGAAGTTCTTATTTATGAAAAAAGGTGGCCTTGCTCTCCAGAAGTCAGTAGGAAAATAAACCTGAATGTCTTTATGCAACTAGAATTGCACTGACTTCTCAAGAGTTTGAATATATGCCATATTTGCTTATTCTTCCTAAAGAATAGCATTAACAATATTAAGGACTTAAAAGACACAGTAGGGCTCTACCAAGCTCCCTGCACCAGTTTTCCTCCCCTCCAGATCACTTTATATTAAATAGTTGTGGAGTTTTGTGGCTAAAAGCCTTTAATGCTTCAAGCTTCATTTTATAGCTTGTCCCAGACTCCTCCACCAAGTAGTAAAAACCTTTTTCTTCTCCAAATAAAAGCTATATCTGCATATGTGAAGACTAGAGAACAGCTGAGCCACAGAGAAGTTATCAAATATTAGGCAAGTCGGCAATATCAGAACTGTTTATGTTGGAATAACTTTTCCCCAAGAGGTGGGTGTACTTTGGCCGTCAGTGAAATGATCCCCAGATACCCATGACTCCCATTGCTGTTGATGTATTAAATATGTACCAAATTGTGTACACAGAACATACAGATGTCAAAAATTGACATCAGTGGGGTACAGATAATCCTCTAAAGCCAGAATGAGTCAAGTAATTTTGTTAAACTATCTTGAAGTTGCACAGGCTTCTTGGTCAATATGGCAAAAAAAAAAATAGCATGGTAAAGTTATTAACAACAGTGTTATCCTCACATATGAGGTTTAAAAAATAAGGAAAATTTATCACAAGACTGCAAAAAGTTCCTGCAACTATATTTTAATCAAAACGTTTTTTAAAAATATCCAATGTTAACCAAATTTGCTCTGGAGACTAATATTGATTTAATTTCTCTTCATTTTTTGCCACCAGGATGCTGACATCTAATATACCACAGAAAGAAGAATTTTTTGTTTTTTGTTTTAACATGTGGATATTGTAAATAATTAATACACAGAGCTGTATATCTTTCAGAAAATTTCCTCAGTGCTCAAATCTAGAGTGAAAATTTGGCAGGTTAATCCTAAATTTTCTTTCTATCGTTCTTTCTTTATACACGTAGATATTGGTATCAGTTGAGCCCACTTAAGATGATGGTCAATAAAATACATATGCTTTTAAAAATACTTTGGTTTTCAAATAAATAATTAAAAAACCTAGAAATATCCGTAAACAACAATATTATATTTCTTCTAATCTTATTGTTTTATACAAACTTTTTTCTTTTACTCCCAGACTTATGCTATAATTTCTTCCTTTTCTAGCAGCAGAAAACATTATCTATTTTAGTATTTAAAGAAGAAACTAAATATCAAATAATCAAAAGGAACTTTTCTATATTATAATACATAAAATTTTGTGCAAAAATTTAGAATTTTACCTTTCCAGTCTGTTACACTTTGATTGCCTGTAGTGGTAAGAGAATTTTGAATGCTGTCTGGAGCAAAACATGAACATAAATTCTGAGCTTTTGTTTAAGTTTTGTTTTGTTTTGTTTAAGTTGCTACTGTTGTGTAACATGCTTATATTTCATTTCTTATGGTCAAATACAAAAACTGAAACCCAAATCAAGTTAAAAACTCAAATAAGCTCAATCAGAATTTTGAATGAAGTCAAACAATTCCTAACACCTAAGAATGTATGCAAACAACTTATTCCACTTGTCATGTAGGAGAAACTTTTTCAACGGAAAATAAAGCACTCCAATTTTAGTATTTCCCATTTTATCAAACTAGGCAAAAAAGGGAGTTGACTATAGTAGCTAATGAACTGTATATTTCTTTATGCAATTAAAGTACTACTGATAATATTGAAGACTGCTTCAACCTATTATAGAACATGTAATATAGACCAGAGAAGATCTCTGGTATTCTAATTCAAGATACATCTATTGAAGTCTTATATTGCGTAAGAGAGTATTAGTAAAGCAAGAAGTAGTAGACTGTAAAAGCTGGCATGACTTTACGAAATTTACAACACAAAAAGCATTCAAGAAAACCCAGAAAACAGTTGGTGTTTGAAACTTTTCCCTTCTGTGGTAAAAACATTCCTAACCAGATTAGTTTCTTAGCTGTATCTGGTTTTCATTCTATCTCAGATGATGCAATGGAAAGAAGATTCTAAGCACAAATACAGGGCCAATTATTTATACATCCGTACTTGTGTAATAGAAAATGTGTAATTCCCATTTTTCAAAAGTGAATTTTTTAAGAGACTTTCTAGCTCAGTCCAGAAATCCTCAGTTCAGTTTCCTTCTTTCAGCTCTTTAGCAATTGTAGTTTACTGGGTAGCTGGATATGAGCAGAATGACACAATTCCAGAACACAACACATTGCAAAATGGCCTTTTCATTCCTAATATCTGTACCCTTTCAACTATGCTCACCTATTTCTGTACCAAAGATATGCCTTTTTTTTTTTTTAAAGCTATATTCCTTTTTAAATCTTGCTTGCCTTTTGAGCCAGCACCATTGTTTATGTGGAGTTCTTTTGCCAGAGCCTCTGATTTTCCTCTCTGTTTTTTATGACTTGTGCTTTCTTTCAGTTAATCTGCCTCAACAGCAAATTCGCACTCTTTGAGACAAATAATGTCTTGATTTAATGTTAACTGCTTGATTAAATACAACACATTTTGCTGTTCATAAATGTTTTCAAGAGAGCCACTAGCAGGTTATAGGCTGTACTGAACACTTTATAGAATTTTTTTACAGCAAATAGCAAATAGGTCTTCCTTCCATGCCTGGAAGGAAAAAGAAATATTCTGCTCTGATTTTATGTCAACACTTTGTATATTTAGATGCCTAAAACATCTGATATTTATGTTTCAGGGAAGGTCAGAAGATGACAACCAGTGGTACAGCTTTTTATCTAAACACCTCAAAACTTTAATTTTTTGGTCCTGCCATTTCTTTCCAGCCATTATTTCCTACACTCTGCGATTCCCAAAGAAGCATTTCCTTACACAAAGATTATTGTGGAATTATGTGTAGGAGTATGTCCTCTCTGTAAGTTAAACAGCTCCCATGTCCATGGAATGGCACCAAGAGCAAACAATATAACTTTTAAATTTTTCTTTAGTTACCTCACTGTGAACTTCGAACAAATGAAAATTCTGTTCAATAGCAACAGAGAGATTTGTAAGGGCATAGTAGCAATAGAGATTTGTAAGGGCATAAAGAAACAGAAGTGGAACATCCAAACAGAAAGGACCTAAATTAAAGCTCATTTAAATAGATGCCTCCTGCATGTGTGCAGTTGTTGGTGTCTTCTCCTTCCATGAATCACTTTGAAGATGAGATCATCCTGAGAACTTGTGAGAGAGTTGAGGCCCTGCCTAAAAATTAGGGAAAGTGATGGTAAATCAGTCCAGCATAAATAGCCTTAAAAAAACCCAAAAAACAACAACAACAAAAAAACACCAACATTACTAACGTTCAGAGATGCATTACATTACACTTCATTATTTATGAACCTTTTTTTTTCTGATGGAGACAAATAGCCAAAGAAAAAGATAACAGAAGCTTGTTGTTGCAAAATTTCCTGCATGCTTATACAGATTCCTGGTTTTGGTTAACTCACAAGACTGACCCTGAAATAGCCTGAACAGAGCACAGACTGCTGGAGTTGAGGCAGTCACCAGGTTCTCTGTATCAGAAATTCCACACTTAAGCCATGCTGTCAATTAGACAGGTCCCACTGTAGCGGTGTGTCTTCTGTCAAGCATTTCTGAATAGGCTCTTGTTTCATTTGATACTATCCTGAGGAAACTTTATCACAGTTCTGATCCATGGTAACCTGATAAGGCTCCATTTAGCACCCCTCTATCACTATTTAACCTTAACACGCATCTGAAATCTACCATCAAAATAGCAGGGGGTTTTTTGGTGATGGAGTGCTCGCCAGTGGTTAAAGGAGATTAGCTAAGCGTTTTTATTACAAAATAGAGTTTGTATCCCACGGTGTTGATAAATCCTGGCAAACAGGAGTTGCATCATCTAAAAGGCTAGCTGTTCAGACCTGATAAGGTTTCTAAGAGAATAAAAATATCTAAAGAAACTAATTCTGGGAGAGAGGCATTTAAAAGGTGTCAGCATTATTGTTAGATAATGCTTTAATTGAGATATCTATGTGTTTCTTAGGATACTAAGAAAATACCTTATTATAATAATGTTTGAGAAATCCAGATCAGCTGTTTTATGGAGGAAACAAAAAATTAACATTTCAGGTTAGTATATTTAAATATAAACACAAACTCCCTTAAGCTATACATACTTTTAACAAAGTATGTTATCAGAAAACTCTTTAGTTGGTTCATCAGATGTTGAGATCAATTATTCAATCTATTTAAAAGTTATTAATCTGTCAGTCAACAGTACAGGATCAAATGTAAGAGTTAAGAAGATGCTTCAGAGTCAAAAAGTTCTTTTATCTTTTTTTTTTTCCTCAAAAGTACAAAAATAACATTCAAGAAATTAAATGATTAAATGTAATGCTTTATAACTTAAGTAGCATCTTATATAAATATAATATGAATGTTTGATGTACATATCTCTTTATTTAGTCAGCATTTTGGAGGCAGGGTTCTTTTTAAAGCTTTCTACTGCTCCAGGTACATTCTCTGCTGACTGCTGCATTTACAGCCATGTTATGTCACCCAATACACACAGTGACAAGTATTTTATTACAAACACTAGCTAGATTTCACTATCTCCAGTAAACTTCTGTTGTAACTTCACCATTAAAAATATAATACTCAGCCCTTTATTTAAACTAAAGTAGATGGGTTTGTGTTTTTAGGGAAAACATGTTAAGGAGATCTATTTAATAAGATGAAAAAGCATGTCAGAATCGAGGAACTATCTATAGAGTTCAGAATGGCTTTTCAATTTATAAAGATAAAATAAAGAAAATGTTATATATATAGTATATGCTTCATACTCTATGTAAGTAACACTTGTATACATGCACCAACATGTATGTTTATATGTGCATTTCTATAAGAGTTCTACAGGAAATTAATAATTAATTTTATCATGAATATTGTTGACATAATTTATTTAATATCTTATGAAAAATTAAAATCTTTTAATCAGTGGTCTTTTAAATCAAAGATTTGAACAACAATTTTCAAGACTTAAAATTTTAATTCATATTTTAAGGAAAAAAAATCAAAATTAGCAAATTATAGATTGTGATCTAAATCATAACAGGAAAAGAGTTATTTTCAGTATCCATGATGTAAGTGGTTGCTAATATATCCATGCAGCTGGGAGAAAGGATATTAAAAAACAGGCTTAAATAAACTACATTTCTCTGACAGTAACTTGGTTGTGATTCATAGTCATAACAGCAATTATTTTCTGATCTCAACAGGCTAAGGAAATAGGGAGTGCCATTTCTTCAGTTTGGGTTGTGGAGGATGGCAGTAAGCTCTCTTAAAATTGCTATTCCACTTATAGTCTTATATGCCCTAAATTACCTTTTATGAGTAGAGTTAAACAGTAACAATGCCACATCATGATGTATTTTTGTAATTTCATCTGTGTTTGGGGTCTCCTCCCACACACTGTCACTCATCAGATATACCACAGCATCTTCACTCTAGTATTTTTGGCAAAAATAAGTAGAGCAACTGTTAAGTTGATTGAGAGTTCTCTCACCAGGTAATAGCCTTCACTTAGTGATATCTTGAAACTGGAGAAGGATTGCAAAAATCTGTTGATGTTTTCCTCATTAAAAAAGTCCTGTACTATTTTACCAAATATATCAAATTTTGGAATCAATATCACTCATTAATAGAACAGACACATTTTATAAAAGTACACAAGCAGATGTAGGATTTATACTGGATCAATTAAGAAGAGAATAAACAGCAGGTATATTCATTTGAAAACTCTGTTTATTTCCATGGGGTGGGGGGAAAATGGAATAACATAACATTTTTCTTTTAAGAAATCATTTACTAGTAGTAAGGCTTTAAAGATCACATTAGAAATCCTAGGTAATAATTTATGAGTTTTCCAAAATGTGCAGTCTTAAACAATATATATTAAATGTTTATGGCATTTTATTTTCCTCAGTGCTTCAAGTCTAGTGTCTAACAATACAGTGCATAAACCACACATGAGTTGAAAAAAAAAAAAAAATCATGCTCATTTATAATCATTGACCTTCATAGCTAGTGACAAGGATTTTCTTTGTCTCCATAGGGGAATTTTGAAATGTATCATCAGAATCAAGAAATACTCTCTTTATGTTGATTTGGAGTTTTTCCCAAAAATAGATTATGTAAGTGAATAGAGCAAATCCTATTAGTTTTATTTATATGACATATGCTATATATGTCACCAGAGTATTTGTCCTTATTTTTTATATGCTTGTGAAAATGCCCTAGTGAAAATTTACCTTCAGGTCTACAAAACCCATGCATATATGCACGAGGTTATATGGGATCTAAACTATAGATTAGAATTTAACAGGGAGATTGAAACGAAATGTTTTCAATGCTAAATTGCTTTGTCTGTGGCCACAAAGAATACCACCACAGAGTTGAAATGTATTAATTTGTCTAACCACGGTGATCCATCTACCTGCTTGAGCCACATGTTTTTGTATAGTTGATTACTTTGACACTCACACAGAAACAGAAGTGAATCTCCATTATTGTAGACTATGTATCATTTTCATACACTATGTATGGTAAAAAATAGTGTCTTTCTCTGTTGTTAAAGTGCTGCCTATTGATGGCTGCAGTGTGGTTTTGACTTGGTTCATCCCTTTAGGAATGTCTGATATAAAAATTTCTTGTGTGGGATTTGACTCTAATTACTTAAAATTCAGAATAGATGTTTCTCACAAATTGATGTTTTAATATGTCACAACTCCTTCCATGAAGTTTTGTTAGACAGGAGAAAAAATACATATTTATCATGACAGTGATTCTTTGATGTGGAATTGATTCTTCAGGCTCTGGAACTTCATTATAGTTATAAAGGAAAATATCTATTTTTCAACACTGTTTAATGAGTGAGTACAAGGTTTTTTAGCTAACTGCTAAAGTATGATTGCTTTGATCTTTTAGCTATAATCTTTTGGAAATGACAGCTTGCAAAGAAACACAAGAAACCATTCAGATTGAAAACCTACTGAGAAATACCAGGGAATAGGGGTTTTTCTTTGGCTTCAGGATATCATGTCACTTCATGGTAAGAAACCCAAACCTGTGTCATTACTTTATTGTAAAGCCAGACAGAGCTCCCTGTGGTCCAAAAAGTAAACTTAGATCACTTTAGATGAAACTATATTTGTTTGACTTTTTCTGTGCATCCTACTACATTCTGAAGGGAATGTGGGAGACTCTGTACTCCTATTAAATACTATAGCCAGGAGATAATACACAAGGACATAAAAATTGTAGTCACAACTCATAAGGCAGCAGAGACCACTGGAAAAGGATTTTCCCTCCTGAGTGACAAATCCAGCATTTGAGAACTGGTCCAGCAGATAAATCAAGGAATCTTTGTTTTTCCCTTACTTATCTGGAAACCCTATGCAATATCATATGGAATTTAATTGGCACAAAAATTTTCTGGACAATTCTTTGAAAACCTTACTTTTTCCCTTACCCTTCAGCACAAAGTATTAGTCACACGAAAATTCTCACTTGTTTCAATGAAAATAGACATGACAGTGCTGTACAATAGAAGAAAGGCATTTGCAGTCTGATCACTTGCCATGAAATATTAATACATATGAAAAGCACTGATTGGCATTCACATGCTTTTGGAAATCTTGCCCTCTTAGCAGAACTTCTTGTTCATTGAAGGAAAATAGCAGTACTTGCAGTTCAAAGACTACTCATTAACAGCTCTAGCTGTCAGTAGTAACAATAAGTTTCGGGAAACTGAAACCAAGAAATCCATTGTCACAATGTTTAAAAGAGCTTTGGATGAAATCAACCACGCAATTAAGTCTTAAATGCCATATATACCTCAAAAACTCTTCATGGTTTTGCGATGAAAACGCATCTGGGCAGGTCATTGGGCTGTTGCTACTTCACTTATTTGTCATATATGGCAGATAACTATTGTTTTTGGTCACCCTTATATATGAAAAGTATTATAAATTTCAGATTCACTCAACATAATCATGGGATGTAGGATTATTTGGCATGAGTATGAACAACAGTAACTGGTACTTTAGAGGTTTCCATAAAGGTCAACTATAAGCCAATATCCTGACATTCATTTATTTATTATAACATTTATTCAATGGCTAAAAACTAAGACTTTCACATCTGATATGAATGTAATTTATATTTACAATTTTACGTATGGCAAAATATTAAGACACTTTACATCCACAAATATCATATATATATATCAAACTCCAATCTTTCATAATTTCATAAATTATGCCTCAAATATGTTAAATATTCAAGGTCTTGCAACTAAGTCTGATTCTTAAACTCAGCCCTTTAAGAACTGAATTAGTCAATGAACATGTGTATTGGAGAGCCTGGCTACTCCTACACATATCAAGTAATGTGATTGCCATCTAGATCTCTCATTCTCTTTTGGGAAAAGGTCAAGAGGAATTTCTTGACAGTTTGAAAAACTTTAGTCTTTTATATTCAAAACCATTAGCCCAGCCATTTATTTCCTTGAGCCACATCCACATCTAATTTTTGCTGCTTTGATCCTCATGAGCAACAATGGATTTGTTTTCTTAGCTGTATGGCGTTTTATTCATGCATTGTTTGTCAAACTTCCCAGGAAAGAATTCTGAATGTATTATTCTTATTTCTATCTTTTACTTAAGTTCAGCAAATATCTTTACCTAATACTGCACTAAATAATTACCAAAGATCACATTCAGAGGTGATCTCTGGTCACTACTCATTTAAATCTGTTAATAATCTAACAGATCTTCTGCCTCTTGTACACCAAGATTTGTGGAACAAATCTGGCAGTTCAGACACCTGCTGGCTTCCTTCAGAAAAAGTTCTACTGTTATCTAATATTAGTAAGCATAGAAAACTAGAACAAGAAATATTAGGAGTTTAAAAGAAATCCAAATGTTACGTACAATTTCTTGTCTTGCTGATCTAAATGTCTTGGACAAGAACCAGATCTCCAAAGTGATCCTCATGTGTTGAGTATTTGTTGAGTTAAGAATGAATTAAAGGTTGAACAGGACAGCAAACTTCAAAAAATGAGAAGGAATTCACTATTACCACTTTTTATAAAGAGACACCACAAATAATGAAATAGAAGCAGCTATTGCTTTCCCATAAATATTTTTTCACTTAGAAATTTTCCCTTGAGTAGAAAAAAGTACTTAGATTTTCAGTTGGGAAAAAAAGAAAATAGATAAATTATAAGCTTTTTTTATTGGCCAATAAAATTCTATACAAAAAACTACTTGAAATGTGAATTTTAAGTTTAGTACTTTGTTCTAAAATACAGGGGGAAAAAGAAAAGCTTATATACTTATGCTCTGTATATGTGTATATGTCTGTGAGTGTCTATGTGTAGATAAGAGAGTGAGTTTATGTGACTGTGTATGTAAACCCTATGGTTGAGATCCCAAACAGAAGCAAAATCCCACCATTTCTCTATTAACTCTTGGAGCAGAAAGCAGTCCAGATTTTCGTGGATTTTGCTTTATTATATTCTGATGGGACTAGAGGGATACAAATGGAGAGAAAAGAGAAAAAAAGGGGGAATTTTTTTTTCTTTGCATTTATTGCTAGGATTTCATTTCTATTTAAAAGGGAGAAGCTTGTAATGTAAAAAGTTTTGTCTAGTTTTCTAAAATCTCATGAGGTGTTTATGAACATTAAATTTCAGCAGTAACTTCCAGCATAGGGGCATGAAGGGCAGAATTTGTAATAAGAAAATGTAGGAATACGCATATAGTTTTCCCAATAATGTATGAGACAGCAAGAGCTGCTTTAACATTTTCTAAATTTCTCCTACATGTTTTTTTTTTTGGTAACCCTTAAACAAGTAAGAAGCATGGTTGGCCAATCTGCTGCCATTTACTAGAGCACAGAGGAATGAGGACCACAATAAGCTGCAGTGGAGGGGTGACATTGTGAGGCATAGAGTAAGAACCAGCTAATGGGAGCAAGGCTAAAAAGGCAGGAGCTGCTGATGCCGCAAGCCCCATCAGTAGGGAATGGCTGTGTCTTGTGGCATTGCATGTGTGAGTACGGGGACATGGCATGACTGGCAGGATCTTTAACAGGGTCAGACTTTGCCTGCAGGTGCAGCTTGGGGGAGTAACAGATAGCCCAGTTCGCTGATGAAAAACGGTAACTTGATGGTTCAGAACAACTTCAACCATGCTACACTACCCAAGAGAACCTCTGATTGAGACTTACTAGAGAAAAGAGACCCTGTGTGTTGTACCAAGATGCAAACTACTTAGTCTAAGGACCTCCTCTTCTGAGAAAAAGATCGTAAATTCTTACTCTGACAGAAAAAATGAATTACTGTTCCCTCATTGATCTAGCAACACAGAATTTTGTTTTCTGTCTTTAATACAAATTTCATTGTTAGCCATTGGATTGATATTTGTGAATGGGGTAAATTTCTCACTGAAAAACAAAAAATTGAATGCAAAATTTGAAGCCTCTGAACAGCTTTTTTTTTTTTTTAAATTATTTAATAAAACCCTTGAATTTGGTCGTGTCTGCCAGGGAAGCCCCATAGCAGGGCTAAAAACATAATATATATGCATATTATATATTATTTATACATGTCCACATAAATATTTTTCATTTTAATACTTTTGGTTTACTTTGTATTGCATAAACTTGTCATTGTTAATTGTCTTATGGAGTACAATCCATGGTCTCTGGCAATTCCAGCCTTTTATGGGTGGTCTGTCTGTTTCTGCTCATCACTGCAAAACAAAATCTCTTTGCAACTGAGTTTAAAAATCCATTGTTTTGGCAGATCATTCATTACATATTATGAGATCACTCACAAATCTGAAAGCAATTCCATATAAAGATGCATTTTCTTACTATGATAAAGACCTTTGGTAATATTTCAGTTATCCTATACATCAACAACATGAATGAAGGGACACACTGCACCCTCAGCAGGTTTGCTGACTGGAAAGAGTGGCTGATATCCCAGAGCATGTGCTACCAGTCAGTGAGATGGGAACAGGCTGGAGAGCTGGACAGAGAGGAGCAAAGTGTGGGCTTCTGCATCTGGAGAGGAATAACCACATGCAGCACAACATACATACAAACTGTCCATGAGCCAGCAGTGCCCTTATGGCCAAAAATGCCAATAGTATCCTGGGGTGCACTAGGAATAGAATTGCCAGGAGGCTGAGGGAGGTGATCCTGTCCCTCTGCTCTTCCCTGGTGAGGCCACATCTGGGGTGCTGTGCTGGATTCCTCAATTCTAGGAAAAGAAGGAGCTACTGGGAGGGGCTCCAGTGAAGGACTACAAAAATTATTAGGGGTCAGGAGCATCTCTCTTATGAGAAAAGGCTGAGGGAACTGGACCTGTTTGGCCTGGAGAGAGCATCTTATCAATGTTTAGAAATATCTTAAGGGTGAATGCCAACAGGATGTGCTCAGTGATGTCCATCTTTCCAGTGATTTCCAGTGATGGGTTAAGGGGAAACTGTCACAAATAATAACACAGGAAGTTCAAACTGAATATGAGGAAAAGCTCCATTATGTTGGAAGTTATAGAGTGCTGGAATAGGCTGCCCTGAGAGGTTTGGAGTCTACTTCTCTGAAAATATTCAAAACCTGCCTGTGCACAAGTGCTGGACACACACTTTCGCAGAGTGATTGGACTAGATCATCTCCAGAGGTCCCTTCCAATCCCAACTATTCTGTGATTCTTTGTATATGCTAACATATTTTCCCTGTCATAACGCATTCATATTCTTGGGGTTTACATTCATATTAGACATACATTGAGACCTAGTAAGGTGATAATTATGTAAAGTCAGAAAAAAAAAATTAAAACAAGCGGGGTTTTGGTTTGGCTTGGCTTGGTTTTCTAAAGAAGGAGGCTTTTCCTTACATTTGTCTTTAAAGCATGTGATAGAATAGATCAGAATTTTCCTTCAGAAATCCTCTGCTTAGTTCTCATCAAGGAAATACCTTTCCCATAAATAGGAGTCCAAATACATTCATTAGGTGGTAAAAATTCCGTGTGGATTAGTGAGCAGTGTTAATATCTTCATAATGAGTGTTTTCTATTTCTGTGCTCAAGTTTTTCATGGAATATAAACATGAACAACAGGTGTTGATCAATAGTGTCCTCCAGGATATGTATCTACAACATTGATCTAACAGCCTTTCATCTCAAGGAAGTTTCTGATTTCTTAAATAATTTCTAAGTTTCTTGAACAATGATGTTGGAAAAGTTGGGTTTTTTGCTATTGAAAGTAGCTAAAAATGAGGATTGTTTGCTTTATTAAATTAATTCTTTGCTCCGAGCATAACTTTAATCTGTGAAATCCCATTTGGATATACACTATGCTGTGCTCAGACACTCAGGTTGATACTCCAGTTTTCCATTTTTGTACTGGGATGAGACAATTCATTTTTCATTTTACTCATCAAATAGTAAATTAGTATTCTCAATGCTGAACACAGCCTACAACTCCTCTTCCCATATATTAAATTTGAATCAGTCCATATTTTCAGAAATAAAAATTTTGCTGTTTCCATACTTTATTTTTTAACTGTGAAAATGCATTACTTCTTAATATTCCTTGACCATTTTAGTTTAAAATTGAATTGCTAATTTTCTTTATTTTTCCCTACCTTCTATAGATAATACTTGTATTTACCAATCTGTATTTCATGTTTATAAAAAGAACATATTTCAAAACAGATTATATACTCTCAACAGATTTTTCAGAAATTACTGACAATACAATATGATTTTCGATACAGCAAATGTCTTCTCTCTCTTATTGTCTAGATTCTTGGTATTGATAAACTTGTTAATGTGAGTTAGGAACCTCCAGTGCTGACTAACACAAATAAGAGAAAGATAAAAATTAAAAAGAACAGAAAAGAAAAGGAANAAAGAAAAGAAAAGAAAAGGAAAGAAAAGGAAAGAAAAGGAAAGAAAAGGAAAGAAAAGAAAAGAAAAGAAAAGAAAAGGAAAGAAAAGAAAAGAAAAGAAAAGAAAAGAAAAGAAAAGAAAAGAAAAGAAAAGAAAAGAAAAGAAAAGAAAAGAAAAGGAATCTTATTTTTTCAGCATTATGCAGCAAACCGCTCCTCATTTACTTTTTTACACTCAAATTTTGTAAGCAACAAAATTTGAAATAATACATTAGCAGGCTGTGTTCGATTGTCAGATAGTGCCTGAGAGGCTCTGATCTTTTGAGATATAGCAATTTTGTTAGATATAGCTTCCATGAGAATAAAGACCAAGAGTTGTTAAATGCAGGAGGAGAAAGCATACGCTGGGATATAGAGAAGACAACACAGAAGCCAGGCTGCAAATCTCAGTGGCAGGTTTTAGTGCTCCCTGCTAACATCAATTATAAATGGGTGAACACAACAAAGTTCTTTCAGTAAAATACAAAATGTTTCTTTTAAGTTCAACCCTAAAGCAATTAAAAAATATAACAGTGGCTAACATTTGTAGTTTTCATTGTGACAATATTTCTTTAAAACCACAATCTCTGAAATGTCTAGGAATGCTGTCTCTGATACAGATATACTCAATAAATCACCTTAACTTACACATACTATTATTAAGAACTATAATATGTAAGACTCTGTAGAAAGTCTCTAAAAAACTTCCTACTCCTAACATTATTATTATGTATTATTATTGTATCATCATAAATCACCAAGCCAACTGAAATGGATGTCATGGGCATAAAATGATAAATTTTAAAATCTAGTCCCAGAGTAAACTGTTTATGTTTACCTCAGTAATATATTATGCTCAAAATTACTACATTAATCCTTCAAAATAATTTTTTTTTACTGAATATTTCTTCATTTATAGTCTATAACAATTTAACAATGTCAAAGTAATACAAAATTCCAGAGATAATGTTACCTTATTTTGGTTTATATTTTATTATACTTTCTGCCTTCCTCCTTCCCCACCTTCTTCCATCCTTTGGTTCTCTATAAATAAAATCTGTGGCATATATCCCATTATCTATCATTTTGTGACAGTAAAGAATTCATATTCAAGGGTATATCCTGCAGATAACTAGTGTTTGTGTTACAGTTCTTCATTCTTTGCTTTTCTTGTTTTTAGGTTTCTAAACTTGAGGTCTTTGTATATCTTAAAGAAAAATATTTATGGAAGTGTCCTTTCTCCCTCCCTCTCTCTCTTTCCCTTCTGATGGACAAAGGTGGAGGGTTTATAGAGCCTAATTGTGACTGCATCTTCAAGAAGATTTTATTTTAAGCTCTCAAAATAAATAACAGAGGAGTATCTCTCCTGAGAGCAGTTTAGAGAGAGATATCAAGTGCCTTGAATCATGTCTGTGGAAGTCTATATCAAAATACTGAGATAAAGTAAAGTGGAATAAATTGTTATAAAGTCTAAGAAATGGTTTGACATAATTAAAAGTGGGTAAACCAGAGGTAATGAACTAGATGATTCTACAAATTTCTGAAAAAATGTCCCTTATTACATAGAGAAAATAAATATATCTATTCTAAACTAGAAAGAAGAAACTAACCTTTAAACTTAGACATCTAAATCTCTGTTTAGGGGTTATCTTTACTGCCTCTTACTGAGGAAATCAGGTAAAACAGCATTCCATTTTCTCTGTTATTCTAGATGAAAATGGCAGAAACCTTATGTTGTTAAAAGATAGAGAAAGTTGGAGTGAGATGCAAGAAATAAACCTTTGCTGGTGAAATTGTAAAGCTTCAATACTATTCAGAGCATTTAGACAGCACTCATTGTGGGATATGGCAATTCATTGACATTTTCACAAGTGTTGTTTATCTGTTGTTGTTGGGTTTGTGATTTTTTGTTTTCTTTTTTTCTCTCCAATCTCCACAAAATGAGAAACTTCCTTGCATCCTTAAAAAATCTGAAGCGAGAACCTGCATAACAATTCAGTCGTTTTAAGTAAATAGGAAATTGCAGCACTAGGGTGTTGATAAGACCACTTGGGACAGAAATGTCAGTGTCTAATACTAACTGCTAAATTAATTTTAAAATAATTTAAATTAATTTTAACACATAATAATTAACACATTTATTTTTACATTCTCAGAGGTCTTCAGTATGTGGGGATTAAGGATTGCAAATCTACAGGGGAATGAAAGCATCAAGTTCAAATCGTTGCAAATTTTAGAGTTGTATTTTTTATAGGAGCACGGACAGTCATCCTCTGTGTTGTTTGTGCAGTAGGGGAAAGGATGTGAGCAAGGACGTGCTTGATGAGGAGAATGGATTTCTGTTGCAAAACTCTTCACTTGACACTTCTGTATATTACAGGGTCTGGAGAGCTGCTCCTACTCACTGCAAGGCTTGCAGCTGTGAACACAGACAATACAGAGTAAAGAAGTTTTATGATGTGCATTGGGGGCTTTTTATTCTTTCTCTCACAGTTTGTGTTCTGGCAGTGCAGATAAGCCTTCATTAGGGATTAGGGTGCCATTTACCTTGGCATTGCACATGCTCAAAGGATATATATTCCTTTTCCCAAAGAGTTAATTTAAACATTGGCAACCTTTAAGATACGTTTGTTCATGCCTAAATCAGGTTTGCAAATGGATACTTTATTCACATCTGATACAGCTGGGAAGCTAGTTCTGTTGTGTATATTTGGGATACAGGTGGCTACTCATTGTGCAGCTATTTACTGCTTCTATTTACATATATCTACCATTATTTACCAAGGTGTTAAATCCTACCTTTTCTTCTGTTTTTGTTTTTTTTTTTTTTTAACCACATAATTTTATTTGTCAGACAATTCTGCTTTCTGTGAATGTCTTCCCTGTTTTGCAATATTCGTAATTTAAGTAAAATACTTAATTGTGTGCAAACATTCATTTTGTATTGACTTTCAGTCATTAGTTACTTTATTACATAGCTGGTCAACTACTCCCTTTTCTATTCCCAAGTGAAGACTCATTATTATTATTTTTTAAATATAGGAAGCAAGGAAAAGCAATGAATAACAAATTATGTACATAAACCACAGCAAGACCTTCAGAATTACTTCCACTTATATGAATCTTTAGTGCATCTGTCAATAGAACAGAAGACCACTGGCTATCTGGATTGTATGGATGGATGGATGGATGGATTGTTTCAAGTCCCCAAAATTATAAGACTTTCAGCTTTGCAATGTACAGCCAAAATATAAATTTAATATAAATTAAAAAAAAATCAAAATCTCATGCCTGCTTTTCACTACTGATTTTACATTTTTTGATATTAACTTAAAAAAAATAAGTAGTGCACTCCAATTTTCCATTTTTTGTACAATCAGGGAGTTAGTATACTAGGATTATTATTGTGGGTTTCCCTCCCACGCCCTGAATTCGTCACTTAACTTTAAAAAGAAGCCTCTAAAAATGCAATTTTAACATTCACCTCATGCTAAATTTTGAGCAGAAAATAAGTTTTGAGTCTTATTTATTTGTTGCCTTCAACTCATTAGAGAGAATTAATATATCATTTACTATTGAATGTGTCATTCTACACCACAATTTGGTTGGCTTCATCATTTTGTCTCTCTGATGAATATTCCATTATTATTTGATCTTTTTCCAGGTAATAAATCTTCCTGGTGATATGTAGGACTGCACAGCCATAATATTCTAAAAGGTACTAAACCAGTTTTAACAGTATCTTTTCATAGGTTTTTGAATGCTGCCATTTACATCTACTCCTGCCTGAAATAATTGCTTGTTATTTAGCAGTCCCTTGAGCCCACAAATGGAAATATTGGCTTACCGCTAACAGCTGACAGTTTTTCAAGCTTCTTCAAGGGATACACTTTTTCCTTTTCTTCAAAATTTTTCTAATGCGCTATATTTTCAGCTTTTTACGGTATGCTATATTTCAACTATATTATTTTTCCATCTGCTTTTATCCTTTGTAATAGCTTTCCATGCTTAATCATTCTAGATGGAAGACTGGTCATGATAACACAATTTCCTTTACAATAAAAGTTTTCACNTTCTTTTTTCATTTTTCTTTTTTCTTTTTTCTATTTTCTATTTTCTTTTTTCTTTTTTCTATTTTATTTTTTATTTTTCATTTTTCATTTTTAAATTTTTCTTTCTCTTTTTTTTTAAGACTTGTGACTGGAAAAAGTACTGAAGACACTTAAGAATAATATTTATTTTACTATAATCTTTAGCCAAAAAAACAGATAAATTAAAGAAAGAAAAGGTAAAGTATGTGGTCCTTTAAATAATATGATAACTAGGCTCTGAAAAATAAAATAACTTATTTGCTTTCTTTTTTAAATTTTTCATCTAAATCATTGTTTTTTACTTTATTCGGAACATAAATGGTATTTTCACTGTCTCTTCTCATTGCTCCTCATCTGTAATCACAATTTAATTATGAACAATCACCACTTCTTTTAGAATCATAATTTGTTATGGTGAAACATCATGAGTGAAATACTATCTCTCTAGGTGTTTGTCATTGACTTCATAGTAGTAAATTTTCACCTTCTAGCAGAACAACCTGTAGGTTTACAAGCTACTTTGACAGGCAGTGTGATTATGAGGGCAAAGTATCTTGAAAAATTTTTTTCTGGAAACTACAAGGTTCTCTTAATGTTGAACTCATCAATTAATGACAGAGTAGAAGTTGTGTGAGCCATACATATAAAAAATTACCTTGTTTCTGTGTGAAAACAACTGTGTATATGGCAGGTTTTTTTGGTACAGAGACAATATTTACGCCTGGCAGTTGAAGTTATTTGAGATTCTGAAAATTCATGCAGAGAACTTCCAAAAGCTACTGTAGTTCCTAGAAAATTAAACTTTTAACTTGCAGTCCTGATGGAGGTCCATAAAGTCCTCTTCTTCACTCATAATGAGTTCTTTCTGAGTTAGGAATTAAGGCGTCTGAATTACTGAATAATATGTTAATATACTTGGTGCATTCATGGGCAATCCTAGTCTTTCAAGAGATTCAGAAGAACATCAGGAATTATGTAAAACAAGAATAAGCGATGTGTTTAAAACTAATTTTAAATTAAAAATAGCTGGGATGGGATTGAAGCTCTAGTTCAAAAATAATAAATTCAATTATTTTGGTCAAACAAATTATTGTGGATGCTAGATATTACCTTTTAAAAATAATGTAACAATTCAACTTTGAAAGATTGCCATTAGAAGGACATTCTTTGACCTTCATATCCATATTTCCCTTTACACCTCCAAATTTGTGCTGGAATGATTTTATTATTGTTGTGCTTGTTCACATTTCTCTTACTTCATAGCCTTAATCCCAGATGTTAACTAGCTCATGAGTTTGTTTGATCCAAAGAATTTTTCTTCTAATAACTTTGACAAGTTCACTATCAATAGATTAAACAGAGGGAACTGAAGAAATTTTTTAGTGTTACAACAGGTACAGGAGGCTCAGTAACTTCAGGATTCCTTTACCAATATTTATTGTAAGAACTCTTAGAAAGCTGAAAGCCCAGAACTACAACTCAAACTACAAATACATTTAATACCTTACTATGTAGNCATACCTGCTTTTCACTACTGATTTTACATTTTTTGATATTAACTTAAAAAAAATAAGTAGTGCACTCCAATTTTCCATTTTTTGTACAATCAGGGAGTTAGTATACTAGGATTATTATTGTGGGTTTCACTCCCACGCCCTGAATTCGTAACTTAACTTTAAAAAGAAGCCTCTAAAAATGCAATTTTAACATTCACCTCATGCTAAATTTTGAGCAGAAAATAAGTTTTGAGTCTTATTTATTTGTTGCCTTCAACTCATTAGAGAGAATTAATATATCATTTACTATTGAATGTGTCATTCTACACCACAATTTGGTTGGCTTCATCATTTTGTCTCTCTGATGAATATTCCATTATTATTTGATCTTTTTCCAGGTAATAAATCTTCCTGGTGATATGTAGGACTGCACAGCCATAATATTCTAAAAGGTACTAAACCAGTTTTAACAGTATCTTTTCATAGGTTTTTGAATGCTGCCATTTACATCTACTCCTGCCTGAAATAATTGCTTGTTATTTAGCAGTCCCTTGAGCCCACAAATGGAAATATTGGCTTACTGCTAACAGCTGACAGTTTTTCAAGCTTCTTCAAGGGATACACTTTTTCCTTTTCTTCAAAATTTTTCTAATGCGCTATATTTTCAGCTTTTTACGGTATGCTATATTTCAACTATATTATTTTTCCATCTGCTTTTATCCTTTGTAATAGCTTTCCATGCTTAATCATTCTAGATGGAAGACTGGTCATGATAACACAATTTCCTTTACAATAAAAGTTTTCACAGGAAATAATAAGTGCTGAGGTGTTGTTTTTTTGTTTAGTTTTGTCTTGTTTTTGTTTTGGTTTGGTTTGGTTTTTTTGTTTGCTTGTTTGTTTGTTTGTGGGGTTTTTTATATATTTAAGTAGAATTGTTCTTAATAACATTACAACAATTATAGCTGTAAAACACTGTGCAGATCTCATTCTTCTAAGTGTGATAGACACATATTTTAACATGTTCTTCCCCAAAGGACTCTGAAAAAAATTACTGTTATACAGCACAATTTTCTTATAAATGGGGATTTGCTAAAAAGTAATTGCTACATTTTGTTGTATATTTTTCCCATTAATGTCCAAAATTAGGGCTTGTTTTTTGGTGATGAAATTTCCCTTCCCTTCCCTTCCCTTCCCTTCCCTTCCCTTC